>ML304704.1:0-14216 GCA_005239505.1 Nicotiana paniculata | reverse complement strand
ATTTCTCCGGGACATAAAATACGACACAAGGAACCATAACCAACGCTTCGATATGATCAAGTTTTAATTTTTTTGCATTTTATTGTAATTAAACTTGAATTCCGCCACTCGTGCCTGTATTATCGCCTGCCATAGTCCAGACTGGACGCCTTGGTACAGAGCTGGTACCGGATAGCATGATATTTGTCCGGGACATAAAATACGACCCAAGGATATATAACCAATGCTTCGAAATGATCAAGTTATATCTTTTGGAATCTTATGGCTATTAAACTAGAATTCCGCTAGTCGTGCATGTATTATCGCCATCCATGGTCCAGTCCGGACGCCTTGGGATGGAGCCGATATCGGATCGCATGATATTTTTCTGGGACATCAAATAAAACCCAAGGAACCATAACCAACTCTTCGAAATGGTCAAGTTACATTTTTTGTCTTTTTATTGCAATTAAACTGGAATTTCGTCAGTCGTGCCAGTAGTATCGCCTGCCATGGTCAAGGCCGGACGCCGTGGTATGTAGCCGGTACCGATCGCATAATATTTGTCCGGGACATCAAATATGACCCAAGGAACCATAACCAACGCTTCGAAATGATCAAGTTACATATTTTGGCATTTTTTGGCAATTAAACTTGAATTCCGCCAGTCATGCCTGTATTATCGCTTGCCATGGTGCAGGTCGGACTCCTTGGTACGGAGCCAGTACCAAATCTCATGATCTTTGTCCTGGACATCAAATACGACACAAGGAACCATAACCAACGCATTGAAATGATCAAGTTACATTTTTGGCATTTTATGGCAAATAAACTGGAAATTTCGTCCAAGGCTAAATACGGGCGAGAGACCGATAGCGAACAAGTACCGCGAGGGAAAGATGAAAAGGTATTTGAAAAGAGAGTCAAAGAGTGCTTGAAATTGTCGGGAGGGAAGCGGATAGGGGCCGGCGATGCGCCCTGGTCGGATGTGGAATGGTGTTGAGCCGGTCCACCGATCGACTCGGGGCGTGGACCAGCGTGGATTGTGGCATGATATTTCTCCGGGACATCAAATACGACACAAGGAACCATAACCAATGCGTTGAAATGATCAAGTTACATTTTTTTGGATTTTATGGCAATTAAACTGGAATTCCGCCACTCGTGTCTGTATTATCGCCTGCCATGGTCCAGACTGGATGCCTTGGTATAGAGCCGGTACCGGATGGCATGATATTTCTCCGGGACATCAAATACGATCCAAGGAATGATAACCAACGCTTCGAAATGATCAAGTTACATTTTTTGGTATTTTATGGCAATTAAACTGCAATTCCACCAGTCGTGCCTCTACTATCGCCTGCCATGGTCCAGGTCGGACACCTTGTTACGGAGTCGGTACCGGATCGCATGATATTTGTCCTGGACATAAAATATGACCCAAGGAACCATAACCAACGCTTCGAAATGATCAAGTTACATTTTTTGGCATTTTATGGCAATTAAACTGCAATTCCACCAGTCGTGCCTCTACTATCGCCTGCCATGGTCCAGGTCGGACTCCTTGGTACGGAGCCAGTACCAAATCTCATGATATTTGTCCGAGACATCACATAAGACCCAAAGAACCATGACCAACGCTTCGAAACGATCAAGTTACATATTTTGGCATTTTATTGTTATTAAACTAGAATTCCGCTAGTCGTGCATGTATTATCGCCATCCATGGTCCAGGCCGGACGCCTTGGTATGGATCCGATAACGGATCGCATGATATTTTTCCGGGACATTAAATACAACTCAAGGAACCATAACCAACACTTCGAAATGATCAAGTTACATTTTTTGGCATTTTATGGTAATTAAACTGGAATTCTGTCAGTCGTGCATGTATTATCGCCTACCATGGTCCAAGCCAGACACCTTGGTACGGAGCCAGTACCAGATCGCATGATATTTGTCAGGGATATCAAATACGACCCAAGGAACCATAAACAACGCCTCGAAATGATTAAGTTACATTTTTTGGCATTTTATGCCAATTAAACTGGAACTCCGCCAGTCGTGCCTGTATTATCGCCTGCAATGGTCCAGGCCAGACGCCTTGGTACACAGCCGTTACCAGATGGCATGATATTTTTCCGGGACATCAAATATGACCCATGGAACCATAAAAAACGCTACGAAATGATCAAATTAACTTTTTTGGCATTTTATGGCAATTAAACTGGAATTCTGCGAGTCGTGCATGTATTATCGCATGCCATGGTCCAACCCGGGCGCCTTGGTACGGAGCCGGTGCTGGATCTCATGATATTTTTTCGGGACATCAAATAGGACCCAAGGAACCATAACCAACGCTTCGAAATGATCAAGTTACATTTTTTGGCATTTTATGGCAATTAAACTGAAATTGCGTCAGTCGTGCATGTATTATCGCCTGCCATGGTCCAAGCTGGACGCCTTGGTACGGAGCCGGTACGGATCGCATGATATTTGTCCGGAATATCAAATATGACCCAAGAAACCATAACTAACTCTTTGAAATGATCAAGTTACATTTTTTGACATTTTATAGCAATTAAACAGGAATTCCGACAGTCATGCATGTATTATCGCCTACCATGGACCAGGCCGGACGACTTGGTATGGAGCTGATACCGGATCGCTTGATATTTTTTCGGGACATCAAATACAACCCAAGGAACCATAACCAACGCTTCGAAATGATCAAGTTACATTTTTTGGCATTTTATGGCAATTAAACTGGACTTCCGCCAGTCGTGCCTGTATTAGCGCCTACCATGGTCCAGGCCGGACACCATAGTACTGAGCCAGTACCGGATCACATGATATTTGTCCGGGACATCAAATAAGACCCAAGGAACCATAACCAAATCCTCGAAATGATTAAGTTACATTTTTTGGCATTTTATGCCAGTTAAACTTGAATTCCGCCAGTCATTCCTGTATTATCGCCTGCCATGGTCCAGGCCGGACGCCTTGGTACACAGCCGTTACCGAATGGCATGATATTTTTTCGGGAAATAAAATATGAGCCACGGAACCATAAACAACGCTTCAAAATGATCAAATTATATTTTTTGGCATTTTATGGCAATTAAACTGGAATTCCGCCAGTCGTGCATGTATTATCGCATGCCATGGTCCAGCCCGGACGCCTTGGTACGGAGCCGGTACCTGATCTCGTGAANAACTGGAATTCCGCTAGTCGTGCCTGTATTATCGCCTGCCATGGTCCAAGTCGGACGCCTTGGTACGAAGCGGGTAATGGGTCACATGATATTTGTTCGGGACATTAAATATGACCCAAGGAACCATAACCAATGCTTCGAAATGATCAAGTTACATTTTTTGGCATTTTATGGCAACTAAACTGGAATTCCACCAGTCGTCCCTCTATTATCGCATCCATGGTCCAGGCCGGACGCCTTGGTATGGAGCAGGTACCGGATCGCATGACATTTTACCAGGACATCAAATACAACCCAAGGAACCATAACAAACTCTTCGAAATGATCAAGTTACAATTTTTGGAATTTTATGGCAATTAAACTGGCATTGCGCCAGTCGTGCCTGTATTATCGCCTACCATGGTCCAGGCCGGACGCCTTGGTACGGAGCCGGTACCGCATCGCATGATATTTCTCCGGGATATTAAATACGACCCAAGGAACCATAACCAACACTTCGAAATGATCAAGTTACATTTTTTGGCATTTAATGGCAATTAAACTGGAGTTCTGCAAGTCGTGCCAGTATTATTGCCAGCCATGGTCCAGGCCGGATGCCGTGGTACGTAGCCGGTGTTGAATTGCATGATATTTGTTCGGTACATAAAATTTGACCTAAGGAACCATAACCAAAACTTTAAAATGATGAAGTTACATTTTTTGTCATTTTATGGCAACTAAACTGGAATTGCGCCAGCCATGCCTATATTATCGCCTGCGTGGTCCAGGTTGGACTCCTTGTTACGGAGCCGGTACCGAATCTCATGATATTTTTCCGGTATATAAAATATGACCCAAGGAACCATAACCAAAACTTTAAAATGATGAAGTTACATTTTTTGGCATTTTATGGCAATTAAACTGGAATTCTGTCAGTCGTGCATGTATTATCGCCTGCCATGAACCATGCCGGACACCTTGGAACGGAGTCGGTACTGGATCGCATGATATTTTTCCGGTATATAAAATATGACCCAAGGAACCATAACTAACACTTCGAAATGATCAAGTTACATTTTTTGGCATTTTATAGCAATTAAATAGGAATTTCGATAGTGATGCCTGTATTATCGTCTGCCATGATCCAAGCCGGACGCCTTGGTAAGGAGCCGGTACCGGGTCGCATGATATTTGTCTAGGACATTAAATATGACCCAAGGAACCATAACCAATGCTTTGAAATGATCAAGTTACATGTTTTGGCATTTTATGGCAATTAAATTTGAATTCCGCAAGTCGTGCCTGTATTAGCGCCTGCCATGGTCCAGGCCGGACGCCTTGTTACGGAGCCAGTACTGGATCGCATGATATTTTTTCTAGACATCAAATACGACCCAAGGAACCATAACCAATGCTTTGAAATGATCAAGTTACATGTTTTGGCATTTTATGGCAATTAAACTAGAATTCCGCCTGTCGTGCCTCTATTATCGCCTGCCATGGTCCTGGCCGGACGCCTTGGTACAAAACCGGTTCCGGATCGCATGATATTTCTCCAGGACAACAAATAAGACCCACGAAACCATAACCAACCACTTCGAAATGATCAAACTACATTTTTTGGCATTTTATGGCAATTAAACTAGAATTCCGCCTGTCGTGCCTCTATTATCGCCTGCCATGGTCCTGGCCGGACGCCTTGGTACAAAATCGGTTCCGGATCGCATGATATTTCTCCAGGACAACAAATAAGACCCACGAAACCATAACCAACCACTTCGAAATGATCAAACTACATTTTTTGGCATTTTATGGCAATTAAACTGGAATTCCAGGCCGGACGCCTTGGTACAGAGCCGGTATCGGATCTCATGATATTTATCCGGGACGTAAAATACGACCCAAGGAACAATAACCAACGCTTCGAAATAATCAAGTTAATTTTTTTGGCATTTTATGGCAATTAAACTGGAATTCCGTTAGTCGTGCATGTATTATCGCCTGCCATTGTCCAGGCTGGACGCCTTGGTATGGAGCCGGTATCGGATCGCATGATATTTGTCCGGGATATCAAATATTACCCAAGGAACCATAACCAACGCTTCAAAATGATCTAGTTACATTTTTTGGCATTTTATGGCAATTAAACTGGAATTTTGCCAGTCGTACCTGTATTATCGCCTGCCATGGTCCATGCCGGACACCTTGGTACGAAGCCGTTACCGGGTCGCATGATATTTGTATGGGAAATTAAATATGACCCAAGGAACCATAACCAACGCTTCGAAATGATCAAGTTACATGTTTTGGCATTTTATGGGAATTAATCTGTAATTCCGCCAGTCGTGCATGTATTATCCCCATCCACGGTCTAGGTCGGACGCCTTGGTAAGGAGGCGATACCGGATCGCATGATATTTTTCCGGGATATCAAATATGACCCAAGGAACCATAACTAACGCTTTGAAATGATCAAGTTACATTTTTTTGGCATTTTATAGCAATTAAACAGGAATTTCGACAGTCGTGCCTGTATTATTGTCTACCATGGTCCAGGACGGACGCCTTGGTGTGGATCCGGTATTGGATCGCGTGGTATTTGTCTGGGACATAAAATACAATCCAAGAAACCATAACGAACTCTTCGAAAGGATAAAGTTACATTTTTTTGCATTTTATGGCAATTAAACAGGAATTTCGACAGTCGTGCCTGTATTATTGTCTACCATGGTCCAGGACGGACGCCTTGGTGTGGATCCGGTATTGGATCGCGTGGTATTTGTCTGGGCCATAAAATACAATCCAAGAAACTATAACGAACTCTTCGAAAGGATAAAGTTACATTTTTTTGGCATTTTATGGCAATTAAACTAGAATTCTGCCAAGTCGTGCCTGCATTATGGCCTTCCATGGTCCAGGCCGGACGCCTTGGTACGTAGCCGGTACTGAATCGCATGATATTTGTCCAGGACATCAAATAAAACCCAAGGATTCATAACCAATGCTTCGAAACGATCAAGTTAGATTTTTTGGAATTTTATAGCAATTAAACTGGAAATCCGCCAGCCGTACCTGTATTATTGCCTGCAATAGTCAAGGCCGGACGCCTTAGTACGGAGCCGGTACCGGATCACATGATATTTCTCCGGGACATCAAATATAACCCAAGGAACCATAACCAACGCTTCGAAATGATCAAGTTACATTTTTTGGCATTTTATGGCAATTAAACAGGAATTCCGCCAGTCGTGCCTCTATTATCGCATCCATGGTTCAGGCCGGATGCCTTGGTATGGAGCAGGTACTGGATCGCATGATATTTTACGGGGACATTAAATACAACCCAAGGAACCATAAGCAACTCTTCGAAATGATCAAGTTACATTTTTTGGCATTTAATGGCAATTAAACTGGAATTGCGCCAGTCATGCCTCTATTATCGCCTGTCGTGGTCCAGGTCGGACTCCTTGGTACGAAGCAGATAACGGGTCGCATGATATTTGTCCGGGACATTAAATATGACCCAAGGAACCATAACCAATGCTTCGAAATGATCAAGTTACATTTTTTGGCATTTTATGGCAATTAAACTGGCATTGCGCCAGTCGTGCCTGTATTATCGCCTTCCATGGTCCAGGCCGGACGCCTTGGTCCGGAGCCGGTATCGCATTGCATGCTATTTTTTTGGGACATCAAATACGACCCAAGGAACCATAACAAACGCTTTGAAATGATCAAGTTACATTTTTTGGCATTTAATGGCAATTAAACTGGAGTTCCGCAAGTCGTGGCAGTATTATTGCCTGCCATGGTCCAGACCGGATGCCGTGGTACGTAGCCGGTACTGAATTGCATGATATTTGTTCGGTAAATAAAATATGACCTAAGGAACCATAACCAAAACTTTTAAATGATGAAGTTGCGTTTTTTGTCATTATATGGCAATTAAACTGGAATTGCGCCAGCCGAGCCTATATTATCGCCTGCCGTGGTCCAGGTCGGACTCCTTGTTACGGAGCCGGTACCGAATCTCATGATATTTGTCCGAGACATCAAATACGACACAAGGAACCATAAACAACACTTCGAAATGATCAAGTTACATTTTTTAGCATTTTATGGCAATTAAACTGGAATTCCGCCAGTCGTGCCTGTACTATCGCCTGAAATGGTCCAGGCCAGATGCCGTATGGATCCGTTACCGGATCACATGATATTTTTCTAGGACGTCAAATACGACCCTAGGAACCATAACCAATGCTTTGAAATGATCAAGTTACATTTTTTGGCATTTTATGGCAATTAAACTGGAATTCTGTCAGTCGTGCATGTATTATCGCCTGCCATGAACCATGCCGGACGCCTTGGAACGGAGTCGGTACTGGATCGCATGATATTTGTCCGGGATATAAAATATGACCCAAGGAACCATAACTAACTCTTTGAAATGATCAAGTTCATTTTTTTGGCATTTTATGGCAATTAAACTGGAATTCCGTCAGTCGTGCATGTATTATCACCTGCCATTGTCCAGGCTGGACGCCTTGGTATGGAGCCGGTATCGGATCACATGATAATTCTTCGGGACATAAAATACGACCCAAGGAACCATAACTAACGCTTCAAAATGATCTAGTTACATTTTTTGGCATTTTATGGCAATTAAACTGGAATTCCGCCAGTCGTACCTGTATTATCGCCTGCCATGGTCCATGCCGGACACCTTGGTACGAAGCCGTTACCGGGTCGCATGATATTTGTCTGGGAAATTAAATATGACCCAAGGAACCATAACCAACGCTTCGAAATGATCAAGTTACATGTTTTGGCATTTTATGGCAATTAATATGTAATTCCGCCAGTCGTGCATGTATTATCGCCATCCATGGTCCAGGTCGGACGCCTTGGGTATGGAGCCGGTACCGGATCATATGATATTTTTCCATGAAATCAAATAGAACCCAAGGAACCATAACAAACTCTTCGAAATGATCAAGTTACATTTTTTGGCATATTCTGGCAATTAAACTGGAATTCCGCCAAGTCGCGCCTGTATTATCGCCTGCCATGGTCCAGGCCGGACGCTGTGGTACGTAGCCGGTCCCGAATCACATGATATTTGTCCGGTACATAAAATATGATCCAAGGAACCATAACCAAAACTTCGAAATGATCAAGTTACATTTATTGGCATTTATTGAAATTAAAATGGAATTCTACCAAGTCGTGCCTGTATTATCGCCTGCCATGGTCCAGGCCAGACGCCGTGGTATGTAGCTGGTACTGAATTGCATGATATTTGTCCGGGACATCAAATATGACCAAAGGAACCATAACCAAAACTTCTAAATGATCAAATTACATTTTGTTGGCATTTTATCGCAATTAAACTGGAATTCAGCCAATCGTGCCTGTATTATTGCCATCCATGGTCCAGGCCGGACGCCTTGGTATGGATCCGGTATTGGATCGCGTGATATTTGTCCGGGACATAAAATACAACCCAAGAAACCATAACCAACTCTTCGAAAGGATAAAGTTACATTTTCTGGCATTTTATGGCAATTAAACTAGAATTTCGCCAAGGCGTGCCTGCATTATCGCCTTCCATGGTCCAGGCCGGACGCCTTGGTACGTAGCCGGTACCGAATCACATGACATCTGTCTGGGACATCAAATAAAACCCAAGGATTCATAACCAATGCTTCGAAATGATCAAGTTAAATTTTTTGGAATTTGATGGCAATTAAACTGGAAATCCGCCAGCCGTACCTGTATTATTGCCTGCAATAATCAAGGCCGGACGCCTTGGTACGGAACCGGTACCGGATCACATGATATTTCTCCGGGACATAAAATACAACCCAAGGAACCATAACCAACGCTTCGAAATGATCAAGTTAAATTTTTTGGCATTTTATGGCAATTAAACCGGAATTCCGCTAGTCGTGCCTCTATTATCGCATCCATGGTTCAGGCCGGACGCCTTTGTATGGAGCAGGTACTGGATCGCATGATATTTTACGGGGAAATCAAATGCAACCCAAGGAACCATAAGCAAGTCTTCGAAATGATAAATTCACATTTTTTGTAATTTTATGGCAATTAAACTGGCATTGAGCCACTCGTGCCTGTATTATCGCCTGCCATGGTCCAGGCCGGACGCCTTGGTATGGAGCCGGTACCGCATCGCATGATATTTTTCTAGGACATCAAATACGATCCAAGGAACCATAACAAACGCTTTGAAATGATCAAGTTACATTTTTTGGCATTTAATGGCAATTAAACTGGAATTCCGCAAGTCGTGCCTGTATTATTGCCTGCCATGGTCCAGGCGAGACGCCGTGGTACATAGCCGGTACCGAATTGCATGATATTAGTTCGGTAGATCAAATATGATCCAAGGAACCACAACCAAAACTTTGAAATGATCAAGATACATTTTTTGGCATTTTATGGCAATTAAACTGGAATTGCGCCAGTCATGCCTCTATTATCGCCTTCCGTGGTCCAGGTCGGACTCCTTGTTACGGAGCCGGTACCGAATCTCAAGATATTTTTCCGAGACATCAAATACGACACAAGGAACCATAACCAACGCTTCGAAATGATCAAGTTACATTTTTTGGCATTTTATGGCAATTAAACTGGAATTCCGCCAGTCGTCCCTGTACTATCGCCTGCCATGGTCCAGTCCCGACGCCGTACGGAGCTGCTACTGGATCACATGATATTTTCTAGGACATCAAATACGACTCAAGGAACCATAAACAACGCTTTGAAATGATCAAGTTACATTTTTTGGCATTTTATGGCAATTAAACTGGAATTCCGTCAGTCGTGCATGTATTATCGCCTGCCATGGTCCAGGCCGGACGCCTTGGTACGAAGTCGGTACCGGATCACATGATATTTGTCCGGGATATAAAATATGACCCAAGGAACCATAACATATGCTTTGAAATGATCAAGTTACATTTTTTGGCATTTTATGGCAATTAAACTGGAATTCCGTCAGTCGTGCATGTATTATCGCCTGCCATGGTCCAGGCCGGACGCCTTGGTACGAAGTCGGTACCGGATCACATGATATTTGTCCGGGATATAAAATATGACCCAAGGAACCATAACATATGCTTTGAAATGATCAAGTTACATTTTTTGGCATTTTATGGCAATTAAACTGGAATTCCGTCAGTCGTGCATGTATTATCGCCTGCCATGGTCCAGGCCGGACGCCTTGGTACGAAGTCGGTACCGGATCACATGATATTTGTCCGGGATATAAAATATGACCCAAGGAACCATAACATATGCTTTGAAATGATCAAGTTACATTTTTTGGCATTTTATGGCAATTAAACCAGAATTCCGCCAGTCGTGCCTCTATTATCGCCTGACATGGTCCAGGCCGGACGCCTTGATAAAGAGCCGGTACCGGATCGCGAGATATTATTATGGGACATCAAACACAACACAAGGAACCATAACCAACACTTCCAAAAGATCAAGTTACATTTTTTGGCATTTTATGGCAATTAAACTGGAATTCCGCCAGTCGTCCCTGTACTATCGCCTGCCATGGTCCAGGCCGGACGCCGTACGGAGCTGTTACTGGATCACATGATATTTTATAGGACATGAAATACGACCCAAGGAACCATAAAAAACTCTTTGAAATGATCAAGTTACATTTTTTGGCATTTTATAGCAATTAAACTTGTATTCCGTTAGTCGTGCATGTATTATCGCCTGCCATGGTCCAGGCCGGACGCCTTGGTACGGAGTCGGTACCGGATCACATGATATTTTATAGGACATGAAATACGACCCAAGGAACCATAACTAATGCTTTGAAATGATCAAGTTACATTTTTTGGCATTTTATGACAATTAAACACGAATTCGGACACTCGTGTCAGTATTATCGCCTGCCATGGTCCAGGCAAGACGCCTTGGTGAGGAGCCGGTACCGAGTCGCATGATATTTTTCCAGGACATTAAATATGACCCAAGGAACCATAATCAACTCTTCGAAATGATCAAGTTACATATTTTGGCATTTTATGGCAATTAAACTTGAATTCCCCTAGACGTGCATGTATTATCGCCTGACATGGTCCAGGCCGGACGCCTTGGTACAGAGTCGGTACCGGATCGCATGATATTTCTCTAGGACATTAAATACGACCCACGGAACCATAACCAACCGCTTCGAAATGATAAAATTATATCTTTTGGCATTTTATGGCAATTAAACTGGAATTCCGCTAGTCGTGCATGTATTATCCACTGCCATGGTCCAGGCCGGACGCCTTGGTACGGAGCCGGTACCGGATCTCATGATATTTGTCCGGGGCATCAAATACGACCCAAGGAACCATAACCAACGCTTTGAAATGATCAAGTTAACGTTTTTGGCATTTTATGGAAATTAAACTGGAATTCCGTCAATCATGCATGTATTATCGCTTGCCATTGTCTAGGTCGGACGCCTTGGTACAGAGCCGGTACCGGATCGCATGATATTTCTCCAGGACATTAAACGACCCACGGAACCATAACCAACCGCTTTGAAATGATAATATTATATCTTTTGGCATTTATGGCAATTAAACTGGAATTCCGCTAGTCGTGCATGTATTATCCCCTGCCATGGTCCAGGCCGGACGCCTTGGTACAGAGTCGGTACCGGATCGCATGATATTTCTCCAGGACATTAAACGACCCACGGAACCATAACCAACCGCTTTGAAATGATAATATTATATCTTTTGGCATTTATGGCAATTAAACTGGAATTCCGTCAGTCATGCATGTATTATCGCTTGCCATTGTCTAGGCCGGACGCCTTAGTATGGAGCCGGTAACGAATTCCATGATATTTGTCCGGGATATTAAATATGACCCAAGGAACCATAACTAAAGCTTCAAAATGATCAAGTTACATTTTTCGCATTTTATGGCAATTAAACTGGAATTCCGCCAGTCGTACCTTGGTACGAAGCCGGTACCGGGTCACATGATATTTGTCTGGGACATTAAATATGACTCAAGGAATCATAACCAACGCTTCAAAATGATCAAGTTACATTTTTCGCATTTTATGGCAATTAAACTGGAATTCCGCCAGTCGTGCAGGTATTATCGCCATCCATGGTCCAGGCCGGACGCCTTGGTATGGAGTCGGTACCGGATCGCATGATATTTTTTTGGGAAATCAAATACAACGCAATGAACCATAACCAACTCTTCGAAATGATCAAGTTACATTTTTTGGCTATTTCTGGAAATTAAACTGGAATTCCGCCAAGTCGTGCCTGTATTATCGCCTGCCATGGTCCAAGCCGGACGCCGTGGTACGTAGACGGTACCGAATCGCATGATATTTTTCCGGGACATCAAATATGACCCAAGGAACCATAACCAAAACTTCGAAATGATCAAGTTAAATTTTTTGGCATTTATTGCAATTAAACTAGAATTCCGCCAAGTCCTGCCTATATTATCGCCTTCCATGGTCCAGGCCGGACACCGTGGTATGTAGCTGGTACAGAATCGCATGATATTTGTCCGGGATATCAAATATGACCCAAGGAACCATAACCAACGCTTCAAAATGATCAAGTTACATTTTTTGGCATTTTATGGCAATTAAACTGGAATTCCGCTAGTCGTGCATGTATTATCGCCTGCCATGGTCCATGCCGGACACCTTGGTACGAAGCCGGTATTGGGTCGCATGATATTTGTCTAGGATATTAAATATGACCCAAGGAACCATAAACAACGCTTCGAAATGATCAAGTTACATTTTTTGGAATTTTATGGCAATTAAACTGGAATTGCGCAAAGTCGTGCTTGTATTATCGCCTGCCATGGTCCATGCCGGACACCTTGGTACGAAGCCGGTATTGGGTCGCATGATATTTGTCTAGGATATTAAATATGACCCAAGGAACCATAACCAACGCTTCGAAATGATCAAGTTACATTTTTTGGAATTTTATGGCAATTAAACTGTAATTCCGCCAATCGTACATGTATTATCGCCATCAATGGTCCAGGTCGGACGCCTTGGTATGGAGCCTGTAACAGATCACATGATATTTTTCCGGGAAATCAAATACAACCCAAGGAACCATAAACATTTCTTCGAAATGATTAAGTTACATTTTTTGGAATTTTCTAGCAATTAAACTGGAATTCCGCAAAGTCGTGCTTGTATTATCGCCTGCCATGGTCCAGGCCGGACGCCGTGGTACGTAGCTGGTACCGAATCGCATGATATTTGTCCGGGACATCAAATATGACCCAAGGAACCATAACCAAAACTTCGAAATGATCAATTTACATTTTTTGGCATTTATTGTAATTAAACTGGAATTCCGCCAAGTCGTGCCTGTATTATCGCCTGCCATGGTTCAGGCCGGACGCCGTGGTACGTAGTAGGTACCAAATTGCATGATATTTGTCCGGGACATCAAATATAAACCAAGGAACCATAACCAAAACTTCGAAATGATCAAATTACATTTTTTGGCATTTTATGGCAATTAAACTGGAATTCAGCCAGTCGTGCCTGTATTATCGCCATCCATGGTCCAGGCCAGACGCCTTGGTATGGATCCGGTACCGGATCGCGTGATATTTGTCCGAGACATCAAATACAACCCAAGAAATGATAACCAACTCTTCAAAAGGATCAAGTTACNGCCAAGTCGTGCCTGCATTATCGCCTTCCATGGTCCAGGCCGGACGCCTTGGTACGTAGTCGGCACTGAATCGCATGATAATTGTCCGGGACATTAAATACAACCCAAGGATTCATAACCAATGCTTCGAAATGATCAAGTTACATTTTTTGGAATTTATGGCAATTAAACTGGAAATCCGCCAGCCATGCCTGTATTATTTGCTGCAATATTCAAGGCCGGACGCTTGGTACGGAGCCGGTACCGGATCACATAATATTTCTCCTGGACATCAAATACAACCCAAGGAACCATAACCAATGCTTCGAAATGATCAAGTTACATT
>ML304700.1:0-43929 GCA_005239505.1 Nicotiana paniculata | reverse complement strand
AATTCCCTGTGGGATCGACTCTGGGCGTAATACCCCGGATTATATTTGCAACGCCTGCTTAGTATTTTATTAGAGATAGTTGAGCGTGATCAAGTCCCCTAAAGACGAGGCTACCGAAGATGTTGCTCTAGTGGATATTGCCTCCGAGCAAGTGACCCCGAAAGTAGATTAGGTTCTTTTGTTTTCTTTTTTTTTTGTGTAAGGGCCCTATGTGGGGGTCTTGTAAATGTACCTTTGAATCATCTTTTGAATATACAGAACTTTTTCGCTTCATCTTCATTTCGTGTTAGATTCCGTTTTGTCTTCAATTGTGAAACGAAATTTGGTGTTGTAGAATATCGGTCCGCCTATTGCGCTTAGAATATAATACCCTTAGGTTTTCTGTTTGATCAACGGTCGACAATAGGTTACTCTCAAGGTTCGATCTTTGAGCTGAGCTTTTTCTTTGGTTCGACTCTAGCTCGGGGTGAACGCTAGTAAGGTCTCGAGCACTATGTGATTCAACATTTAAGCTCTCTAAATATTGGCCCTTAGGCTTTTAAATATCGGCCCTTAGGATCTTTAGGTTGGGCCAATTCGGCCTCTGAAATGGCTATGATTTTTCCCTCTTTCCGGCTAAAGACTTAGTGAAAATTTTGGTATGCCTTAGCATGTGTTCTTTGTACTGGTTGGATTTTTTGAAGGTTCGATTGATTGGAACCTCGTCCGTAATTTGTTTTGCACCGATAATTGAATACCTTTTGAGGTTTTTTCGAAGGATGATATTATTGAAACCTCTGATTTATTCGAGGGCTGGTTTTATCAAAGGCCCTTTATCATTTTCTTTTGCCGAGGATAGCCTGATTTAACCAATTTTTTTGAAGTGTTTGAAGGCCTTTTTAGTTTTATGGAGGAAGTCCTACGTCTCCAAACCGCATGAATTTGGTTAACCTTTTTATATGACCGTAATTTTTTTGTATGGTCGTAGCCTTTAGTCCCCGAGTATGATGGCCTTGGCCTTTATATCGAGGGGATACCTCTTTGAGGTCTTATGAGTTCGAGTATCCCTTTTTGAGGTCTTATAAGTTCGAGTACTCGATGTGTTGATTGTCGATGATAGTCCCCGAATAATCGGGGTGCATTTGCGTTCTAGCCATCGGGTCGTTTCTTGTATAATTATAAGCATGAAGCTTTGTATAATAGTAGACTTCTTTTGAGACACAAAGTGTTTCGATATAATAACAGTGCTTCTTTGAGTAATTTATACATGCGTACATTTTTTGCCGTTGGGGGCTCGACTGCTCTACATGGACACGGTTCATTTGACCGTTTGGCCCATTACATCATTTTCCTATCGAGGCCCTCTTGACATGAATTGTTTTCTCCGAAAATGCAACCTCCGAGGGTGGTGCCCCCAGTATTCGAGGTTGATTAAAAAGAAGACTTGAATACTTGTTAAATTTCCCTTAGGTAGCATATAAGTGTTGCCTCGTTAAAAACCTTGCCGGTAAAACCCATTTGGGATAAAACCCGATCTAAGGAAAAAAGAGTGCAACACATACTTTCAAACCCAAGGTCTTCAAGTTGAGGGGTGATCCGATGTTTTCAATCCAAAATCTGCAAGGGGTTAATCTTAAATATAAATGAAAAATAGAAAAGGGAGAAGGTCATACCTCAACAATAGTATCGTTTCAGTAGCGATATGTTCTAATTGTTTGGTAGTTGTTCGACTTCTATTGTGCTATGTTTATAGGATCCTTTTCCTATGATTCTGAGGACTCGGTACGGTCCTTCCCAATTGGGGCCTAATTTCCCTTCATTTGGGTCTCGAGAATTGAGGGTGACTTTCCTTAGGACCAAGCCCCCGACTTCGAAATGTCGAAAGTTTTCCCTTCTGTTGTAATACCTCTAGATCCTTTGCTTTTGTGCGGCCATTCAAACTAGTGCATCTTCACGTTTTTCATCTAGTAATTCGAGGCTAGTGTTCATGGCCTCGTGATTCGAAGCCTTGGTAGTATGCTGAACCCTGACGCTGGGTTCCCCGACCTCGACCAAAATCAATGCTTTGGACCCATACACTAGAGAAAAAAAGGTTTCCCCCGTGCTCGACTTCGACGTTGTTCAACATGCCCATAGCACCTCGGGCAATACTTCACTCCATTTCCCTTTAACGTCATTCAATCTCTTCTTCAGGTTTTGAAGGATAGTTTTGTTTGTTGACACGGCCTGGCCATTTGCGCTCGGGTGATAGGGCATCGATAATATCCTTTTGATTTTATAGTCTTCGAGGAATTTTTTCACTTTGCTATCGATGAACTGCTTCCCATTGTCGCATACTATCTCGGCGGTATCCCGAGCCGACATGCGATGTGGTCCCATATGAAGTCAATGACTTCTTTTTCTCTTATTTTCTCGAAGGCCTGCGCTTATACCCATTTTGAAAAGTAGTCAGTCATAAACAAAATAAATTTAGCTTTACCTGGCGCCGTTGGTAGGGGGCTGACGATGTCCATCCCCCATTTCATGAATGGCCACGGGGATAGGACCGAGTGGAGTTGTTCTCCGGGCTGATGGATCATCGGTGCGAACCTTTGAAATTTATCACATCTTCAAACGAACTCCTTAGTATCTTTTTCCATGTTATCCCAGTAATGCCCTGCTCTAATAACCTTGCGAATCAAAGAGTCCGCGCCGGAGTAGTTCCCACAGGTGCCTTCGTGGATTTCTCATAGTACATAATTGGTCTCCCCTGTTCCCAAGCATAGTGCAGTGGTCCGTCGAAGGTTCTTCTATATAATGTTCCATTTTCATCAAGTTAGAACCAAGCCGCTTTGGCTCGTAAGGCTCTCGATTCTTTTGGGTCCGAGGTAAGCTTCTCGTGCTTTAAGTATTCGACGTACTTATTCCTCCAATCCCACATCAAACTTGTTGAATTAATTTCTGAATGGCCTTCTTCGATCACCGACCTCGACAATTGGATGACAGTCCCCGGGACAATATCATCTTCTTCGACCGACGACCCTAAATTTGCAAGTGTATCGGCCTCGCTATTTTGTTGTCGAGGTACATGGTCCAGTGTCCATTACTTGAAGCGATGCAATGTCACTTGAAGTTTGTCTAATTACCTTTGCATCCTATCTTATCGAACCTCGAAGCTTCTGTTTACTTGGTTTACTACCAAAAAGGAGTCACACTTGGCCTCAATGACCTCCGCTCCTAGGCCTTTAGCCAGTTCGAGACCTGCAATCATGGCCTCATACTCGGCCTCATTGTTAGTCAATTTCAAGGTTTTGATAGATTGCCTAATGATGTTGCCGGTAGGCGATTTTAAAACTATACCGAGCCCGGACCATTTCACATTTGAGGCACCTTCCGTGAAGAGGTTCCACACCCCCGATGATGTACCCATTTTTAGCAAGAGTTCCTTTTCTACTTTGGGTACGAGGGTAGGCGTGAAATCGGCCACAAAGTCTGCCAAAATTTGAGACTTGATAGCCGTTCGGGGTTGATATTCGACATCATACCCTCCAAATTCTATGGCCCATTTGTCCAATTGGCTCGATAATTCGGGCTTATGCAAGATATTTCGAAGTGGATACGTAGTCAACACACATATAGGATGTCATTGAAAACATGGTTTTAATTTTCTAGATGCACTTACTAATGCAAGAGCTAACTTTTCTAGATGCGGGTACCTGGTTTCAGCATCTCCTAAGGTCCGACTTATATAATAAATAGGAAATTTCTTGTTCTTCTTGAACCAACTCACCACTTACCGCTACCTCAGATACGGCTAGATATAAGTAGATCTTTTCATCCTCATTTGGGGTATGAAGCAAGGGTGGGCTCGAGAGATACCGTTTCAATTCTTCTAAGGCTTGTTGACACTCCGGGGTCAACGCAAAGTCGTTCTTCTTCTTCAGTAAGGAGAAGAAATGATGACTCTGATTCGATGATCTCGAGATAAATCGGCCTAGGGCAGCTATCCGTCCGGTTAACCGTTGTACATCTTTTAAATTATTTATGACGGAGATTTCCTCGATGGATTTCATTTTTTCGGGGTTGATTTGGATCCCCCTCTTCGACACCATGAATTCTAAGAACTTGCCCTCGCTAACTCCAAAAGCACATTTCTCGGGGTTGAGTTTCATGTTGGGCAATGGGAAAGAGTCTTTAGGGAATGCTTTGTTCAAATCTTTGTAGTCTATACACATTCTAAGCTTTTTTCCCTTTTTAGGGACTACTACTACATTAGCTAGCCACTTGGGATACTTAACTTCCCTAATGGACCCTATCTTAAGGAGTTTGGTTACCTCGTCTTTGATGAATGTGTGCTTTACCTTGGATTGAGGCCTCCTCTTTTGTTTCATAGGTTTAAATCTGGGATCGACGCTTAGTTGATGATTGGTTATCTCCGATGGGATTCCTACCATATCTAAGTGTGACCAAGCAAAGAAATCAATGTTATCATTAAGGAATTGAATGAGTTTTTTCCTGAGTTCGGGGTTAACCTTGTTCCCAGGTATACCTTTTGTTCCGGTAGATACTCGATCAATATCACCTGCTCGAGTTCCTCAGCCATGCATTTCATCGCATCAGACTCCTCGGGGGCAACTAAAGCTCGAGGGGTAAGGAAATCTTCCTCTTCGTCCTCGACCACCTGTTCCTCGGGCTCGACCAAGGAGATAGACTGTAATTGCTATTTGGCTACTTGTTTGTTCTTGTCGTTTGACATTTCTAATGTAGATGGCGTCGATACTAGTGTCATGTCGTGGCCTGCAAACATCTCCTTAGTTGCATGTTGTTCCCCATACACCGTTTTCACGCCATATTTTGTAGGGAACTTCATCATTTGGTGGAGGGTTGATGGTACTACCCTCATGTTGTTGATCCACGGCCTTCCAAGCAAAGCATTATACCTCATGTCGCCTTCGATGACATGAAACTTTGTGTCTTATATGGTTCCGGCCACGTTTACTAGAAGGATGATTTCCCCCTTCATTGTTTCACTTGCCATGTTGAAGCCATTCAAGACTCGAGATGCTGGTATGATTTCGTCAAGCAGCCCGAGCTGCTCTACGACCCTCAACCTGATTATATTTGCCGAGCAACCTGGATCCACAAGAGCACGTTTAACTTGAACTTTATTTAAAAGAATAGAATTTACCAGTGCATTGTTGTGAGGATGAGATAAGCCTTCGGTGTCTTCCTCACTTAATGTGAGGGTGTCTTCGGGCATGTGGTCCCGAGTCTGCTTCTCCCTTGTGATTGATACTTTGGTGTGTTTGAATATAGGTCCCTGTGGGACGTCGACTCCGCCGATGATCATGTGAATGACATGTTGGGGCTCCTCTAGTTCGTTCGTCCTGTTGGCGTCTCTTTCTCTGAAATGGTTTTTGGCCCTATTGCCGAGAAATTCTCGAAGATGCCCCTCATTGAACAATCGGGATACCTCTTCTCTTAGTTTCCTGCAATCCTCGGTCATGTGCCCATGTGTACCATGATATTTTCACATTAAGTTGGGATTCCTATGAGAAGGATCAGTTTGTATGGGTTTAGGCCATCTGGTATCTCTGATTTTCCCAATGGCTGAGACGATACCTGAGGCATCGATGCTAAAGTTATATTCTGATAGTCGGGGTGCCTCTGCAGGTCCTGAGTACCTGTCGAACCCAGTCTTACTCATGAGTCCCCTAGAATTCTGACCTCGATCTGCCCTTCGATCATTTCGAGGTACGTTACGCCTCGAACTATTCCTTCAGTATTCGATGTACGCTGATACCTCTCCTTACTCGGTCTTGGTTCCCTATCTACTTCTCTTGAATCTTTTGTTGCTAACATGTTTGGATAAACTGAGCCCGAGAGGGCTCTCAATTGGTCATCTTCAACCCTAATCTTCGACTGGTATCTGTTATGCACATCCCGCCAAGTGATAGCGGGGTACTTAATCAAGTTTTGTTTCAACTGCCTCGATTCTATCGAGCTCCGCTCATTTAGCCCCTGAGTGAAAGCGTGTACAACCCAATCGTCGGAGACCGGTGGCAATTCTATTAGTTCCATTTGAAACCGGGACACAAACTCTCCCAACATCTCGTTGTCCCTTTGTTTAATATTGAATACATCTAACTTTCTTGTTGCAACCTTTATGGCACCAGCATGTGCCTTTACAAATGAATCCACCAACATGGCAAATGAAACAATAGAGTTCGGGGGCAGGTTATGGTACCAAATCATAGCCCCTTTGGATAGAGTTTCCCCAAACCTTTTTAGCAAAACAGACTCGATCTCGTCGTCCTCCAAATCATTTCCCTTTATACCACAAGTTTATGTGGTGATGTGCTCGTTAGTATTGGTTGTTCCATTGTATTTGGGAATATCGGGCATGCAAAACTTCTTCGGAATAGGCTTCGGGGCCGCACTTGGGGGAAAGGTTTTCGCACAAATTTCTTAGAGTCCAGTTCTTTCAAAATCGGAGGTGCTCCTGGTATTTGGTCAACCCTCGAGTTGTATGTTTCCACCTTCTTATCATTATCCTCGATCCATTTTTCTCCCGACTCGATCCTCTTTGTGAGTTCTTCGAGCATTCTCATGATGGTAGGGTTAGCTCCCGACCCATTATTGTTGGACCTCTCCGGGGCTGGTTCTGCACATGAGTGACTCCTGGTCCTGCTACGCTCAGAGTCTTTTGCTGACTTTGCAACTGAGCGATAGCAACCTGTTGTGCTTGCAACATTTCAAAAATCACTTGTAAACTGACTTCTCTTTCTCCTCGAGTCTGTGTCCTTTGGGCATCAGGATGGCCCTCTCCGCGTACACTGCCTTCAACATCAATGCCCAAGTCGACGTTCAAAGCAATGTGTGAACCAATGTCGACTGGGTTAGGTGTTGGCGCTACCCCAGGGTTGAGGGGTGATACACCTGTCCCTAAAGCTGTTGCATTATTTTCGCCATGGAATCCGAGGCCGTCGTTACCATGCACTGGTGAATTCGCTGAGTTCGACATATTTTAGCCTGAAATCAAAGAATCTTTGACAAGAAAAAGTGTGAAGAATAACGTGTGTTATCAGAAAATTAGCACTGAAATAATCACTATTATCTTTAGCCCACGGTGGGCGCCAAACTGCTAACCTCAAAAAATACAAGTAACAATTAAAATTTATTTGTGGTTTTAAAGACACGTGATCTATTCCAATACTAGTGAATGAACATAATTATAAGTGAGAAGAAGCAATGAATCAAACCAGTGTTGCTAGTGTAATAGGGACCTCGATCTCGATATCCTCGGAGGCCTTGAGGTGGGTTAGGAATGATAAAGTAAGAACAATAAAGTGAGAGCAATAAAACTGAGGAACAATTCAGGAGCACAATAAAAGAGTAAAGTAATATAGAATATTATTTTGCTAGCCGTGAGATGATGTTTACAAATGATTGAGGTCCCTTTTATATAGGAGGAAAAAATCCTAATATGGTACATTTCTATTTAGGGTGAAGGATTCTATTGGTACAGTTGTATAACAACCTAGTATGGATTTGTACTAATTCGTACAAACCTTATCCAAAATTTACGCCTTGATCTTTGTGCCTTTGAGAGATTCCCGCTATTTCTTGAGTATCATCGAAATGGCACTACCTCGAGGTAGATCGTGCCAGGCCTCTGATTCGTTCCCCCGAGGTGTGCATGTTTTAGCCAGACCTAATCCCTACTTCGAGTTTCCCGAACTCGAGCTTGGTATTCGATTAAGACCTCGAAATCAGGTTCTGTGATTTCAACTGTATACAGACAGTTCTCTTACACAACCCATTTCATTTTTTTGAATTTCAGTAGATAAGGTTAGAAGGTTGGAAGGTTGGTGGGTTGTGAACATACATGTATGTCAAAAGTACTTATTGTGATCATTTCGTTCTTTAATGTGATTGTCTGGTTCTGTGTACGAAGTTTGTAATCATCAAAACTGGGGTATTTGTTGAGAATTCAAGTTTTGATGATTAACAAAGAGTGACTAATTGCTCAAAGAACCAGTTCCTCAATGTAGCTGCTTAACTATTGTGAAGAACTAGCTCCTCAGGTTAAAGGATCAGCTCCTCATGATTGATACTTGTACATATGTACAGGAAAGTAACTTTACCTCAAAGTTACCCAGGTTCGAGTTTGGTGGAAGATGAATTCTATGAGTGATAAGGGTCACTGCTCAAGAAGATACGGATAATTCAGTTAGAGAAAGAAGTACCAAAGCTTGTGGAATCCTTAGAACAGTAGGAGTCCTATTAAAGAGGAAGTTGACTATGAATAAGACTCCTAAAAGATCTCAAGTCCCGTTTAAATAGGATTGACTTTGGACTTCTGAACTATCCTTTTACACATCAACTAAAGTGTCATAAGTTGTTTTTATTTGTGTTGAGTACTTGCTTGGTATTCATTCGTGTCAGTCTAGTGAATGTGTTTTACAAAGTTGAGTTGTAAAAAACGTCATAAACAGTTAGTGAGTTGGGGTGAATATTTTGACAAGTTAGAGTAACTTGTGAATCAAATAGGAGTAGTAGGAGTACTGGAGAGTATTGAATTATAGACTTGTAATTGATATATTTTGGCTCATTGTTCTAGTGGAATTGAAGTTAAAATCTAACGTGATAGGTCGTGGTTTTTGCACCTTTTGATGCGGATGATTTTGCACTTAAAAATCGATGTGTTCATTGTACCGCTTATTTATTTTATGCTTAAGAAACACGGTAAAGAACCAAGTTCTTTAATAATTCATACGGGCACTAAAACTAACAAGTACACGAGTATAAAATAAAGATTGAACTCATTTAATAATTTAGCAGATAAATGTATCTTCTTCATTTCTTAAAACCAGAATGCAACAACAACGACAACAGCGAACAAGAGAATCTGACCCACAGCCTCTCCTCTTTGTCACTCCCTTTTTATTCAATAGTGCTTAGTACTACTTGTGTAGCTTATATATTTCAAACTACAAATTACATAGTCATAAGTTTGCAGCCTTCAATTTCAAGGGCAAAAGACAACCCTGTAATTAGTACCAGAAGGACACGTAAACAAACTGGTTGGATCATCCTGTGGATAACTATAAGCATCAGGGCATCTTTCCTTAAGAAGTCTCAACAAATCAGTAGGCCCACATGATCCATGCCCATTTGTACAACAATATTCATTGATTTTTATCACAGTACATGGGTTGTTACATCCACCTTGTGTTTTCAACTGTGTTGGGCATTGTTCTTTAATAGGTGTTTTGCACCTGAGATTACGACATGCTCCATTGGTCGGGCTGAATTCCATGGGGATGTTAAATCCATCAATAAGAGAAATATCTGACGGGCGTAAACACACACTTAAATATGCTTGCTGGTCGAATATAGTAATTATAATATCGTATTCGTAGGGATTGGAGTTAAACAATTATTATTATAGTATGTAGCTAGATTGCTATCCAAGATGCTCAACGGTTGAGATTTATGTGATTTAAAACTAAAATTAACTAAGAGTCTAAACTATTGGCTAATGGCAATCACAACAAGAGTAAGAAAATAAGATATCAATGAGAGAAATAGGTTTTGATTGGATAAGTGTAAGTGTATACGGTTAAAATCGACCACATCCAATTAAGTCCATATCAAAGCAAGATCGAGCTCGAAGAACACGGAGACCGAAGAATCGAGATCGGGCAAGATCAACATCGAGCAACGGAATAACGTGTTATCTGCAATCGACCACAAATCTCGGCGGGAATCTCGGGATTCACAGAACCGCTAACGGTTATTGATACCAGTCATAGATTTTATTTCCGAAATTAGAGTTATACCTTATTTAGGGTTCCTCTACTATATAAAGAGGAACCCTGCTCATTTTTAAATACACATAATTACTGAGAAATAATAATACTCTTCTCTTTTCAGGTTGAATCATGTCAAACTCACAAAACACATCTGCACACGGCGACAACGGCCTCGGACTCCACGGGAAAAATGAGAATGCCATCGCTCCAAGGTTCGAGGTGCCAACGGCTGACCTCCGAGGAGCATCCCTCCCCCCCCCCCCCCCCCCCCCCGCCAACCCGGTTGATGTCAGTTCACATGTTGCTTTGAATGCAAATTTAGGCACAGACCCCGAAGGAAGTGTACGCAGAGAGGGCCGAACTGACGGTCGAGGTGAGCAGGGCAGAGGGGACGAAGGAGTTAGTCTCCAAGTAATATTTGAAATGCTTCAGGCTTTACAAAATTCCATCGCTCAGTTGCAAAATTAACACAGAGCATCAAATAGGGTCGAACAAGAGGTTACTCGCTGTACCGAGCAAGTGCCTAAAAGATCGGGTGATAATACTTTGACAACCGATCCTTCTATAATGAGGATGCTCGAATACCAGGGGCTCCACCGATGTTAAAGGGAATGGACTTCAAGAAGTTTTTTCAAAACCCATTCTCTTCAAGTGCGGCTCCAAAGCCCATCGCAAAGAAGTTTTGTATGCCTGATATACCTAAATACAACGGGGACTCCGATCCAAATGAGCACGTTACTTCTTACACGTGCGCCATAAAAGGAAATGACTTGGAGGATGACGAAATTGAGTCGGTATTGCTGAAGAAGTTCAGGGAGACCCTGTCGAAGGGAGCTATGATTTGGTATCACAACTTGTCTCTGAATTCTATCGATTTGTTCGCCATGTTGGCGGATTCATTCGTGTAGGCACACACTAGGGACATAAAGGTTGCAACAAGAAAATTAGACCTCTTCAAAGTAAAGCAGAAAGATAACGAGATGCTAAGGGATTTCCTATCTCGATTCCAAATGGAATGCATGGAGTTACCACCAGTCACTGATGATTGGGAGGTTTAGCCTTTCACCCAAGGATTGAATGAACGAAGTTCGATAACATCACGCCAATTGAAACAGAATTTGATCGAGTACCCAACTGTGACTTGGGCAGATATTCATAACCGGTATCAATCGAAGATTAGGGTCGAGGATGACCAATTAGGAGCCCCCTCAGATTCAGTACACCCAAATCGGTCGATAGGTAAAATTCAGAGAGATGTCGATAAGGAATCAAGACCGAATAGAGATCAGTATCAGCCATATGCTCCAGATCAGAGGAATAACAATTTCGTGGTGCAACTCCGCCCGGAACGATCGAAAAAATGACCGAGGGAAAAATTCTTGGGGACTTATGAGAAAAACCGACTTCGATAAATATGCAGATCCCACAGAAGCACCTTGACTATCGGAGTGCAATTTCAGTGTCAATGCATCAGGTACTGTATCAGCTATCGGAAGGATCAAAAACACTAGGTGGCCCAAACCTATACAGGATGATCCTTCTCAAAGGAACCCGAATTTGATGTGCAAGTATCATGGCACACATGGCTATAGGACTGAAGATTCCAGATAGTTGATGGAGGAGGTAGCTAGATTATTCAATGAAGACCATCTTCGAGAATTCCTCAGTGACCGAGATAAAAAATCACTTCATGGAAAGAGACGCCAACAGAAAGAACGAGCAAGAAGAACCTCAGCATGTTATTCACATGATCGTCGGTGGAGTCGACGTACCATAAGTGCTCGTATTCAAACGCACTAAGGTGTCTATCACCAGAGAGAAACGGATTCGAAACTATGTGCCCCAAGGCACTTTATCATTCAATGACGAAGAAGCGGAAGGCATTTCTCAGCCGCACAATGACGCCCTAGTAATTTCTTTTGTTGATTAAAATTCAAGTTAAACGTGTTCTAGTGGATCCAGGTAGCTCAGCAAACATAATCAGATAGAGGGTCGTGGAGCAGCTAGGCCTGCAGGACCAAATTGTACATGCATATCAAGTCCTGAACGGATTCAACATGGCAAGTGAAACAACGAAGGGGGAGATAATCCTAACAATAAATGTAGTCGATACTATCCAAGATATAAAATTCCATGTCATCAAAGGTGACATGAAGTATAATGCACTGCTCGGAAGGCCTTGGATCCATAACATGAGGGCAGTACCGTCGACCCTTCACGAAATGATGAAGTTCCCAACAATGGACGGTGTGAAAACAGCTTATGGTGAATAACACACTGCAAAGGAAATGTTTGCAGTCGACGAGCTGACACTGATGTCAACACCTTTGACCTCAGAAAAATCAAGCACCAAAGATAAGCGGACAACCAAATAGCAATCACCGCTCTCAACCTCGACCGAATCGAAGAAATAGGTAATTAGGGAATAAGAAGAGTATTTTCTCACTCCTCAAACTTTCATTGTTCCCGAAGAATCTGATGCAACCAAGTCAACGGTCGAAGAGATAGAATAGGAGATACTGATCGAGTATCTACCCGAACAAAAGGTATACCTGAAATAGGGTTGACCCCCAAACTCAGGAAAGAACTCATTCAATTTCTTATTGATAACATGGATTGCTTTGCGTGGTCCCATTTAGACATGACAGGAATCCCACCAGAGATAACAACTCAATGGCTGAGCCTAGAATGTGTGTAGACTATAAGGACTTGAACAAAGCGTGTCCGAAAGACTCTTTTCCACTGCCCAACATCGATCGCATGATCGATGCCGGGGCCGGTCATGAGATCCTTACCTTTATCGATGCCTACTATGGGTACAATCAAATCTAGATGGACCCAGAAGACTAGGAAAAGACATTTTTTATCACTAAGTATGGAAATTATTGTTACAATGTAATGCCATTCGGGCTAAAAAATGCAGGAGCTACATGCCAATGCCTAGTTAACAAAATGTTCGACGAACAGATAGTTAAATCAATGGAAGTTTACATTGACAATATGTTATTTAAGTCCCTGCGCGTAGAGGACCATTTGACTCATTTGCAGGAAACATTCAAAATTTTGAGGAAGTACAACATAAAACTCAACCCCGAAAAATGTGCTTTCGGGGTCGGCTCGGGAAAATTCCTCGGCTTCATGGTGTCAATCGAGGAATCAAAATCAACCCTGATAAGATTAAGGCTTTCGAGGATATCACCGTAGTAGACAGTTTGAAATCCGTCCAAAGGATAACCGGACGGATAGCTTCCTTGAGTACGAGGTCATCAGATCAGAGCCACAGGTTCTTTTCCTTGCTAAAGAAGAAAATGATTTCGCATGGACTCCAGAATGTCAACCAGCATTGGAGTAATTTAAGCGATACTTATCGAGCCCACCTCTACTCCACACTCCGAAGGCAGATGAGAAGTTGTACTTATACTTGGAAGTGTCCGAGATAGCGGTGAGTGGTGAACTAGTTCGAGAAGAGCAAGGTCCGCAGTTTATTACCTAAGTTGGACCTTAGTAGACACTCAAACTAGGTATCCACACTTAGAGAAATTGGCACTTGCATTGATAAGCGCATCTAGAAAATTAAATCCATATTTCCAGTGTCACCCCATATGTGTGATAACCACTTATCCCCTCCGAAATGTTTTGCACAAGCCCGAGTTATCGGGCCGATTGGCCAAATGGCCCGTCGAACTTGGCGGGCACGATATTGAATATCAACCCCGAAAGGCCATCAATTCTCAAGTTTTAGCAGACTTCATGGCCGATTTTTACGCCGACCCTCGTACACAAAGTGTAAAAGGAACTTCTACTAAAATCGGGTACATCATCGGGGGTATGGACCCTCTTCACGGATGGTGCCTCGAATGTGAAAGGGTCCGGGCTTGGCATTGTTTTAAAATGGCCCACGAGCAGTATTATTAGACAATCCATTAAAACTGCCAAATTAACTAACAACGAGGTCGAGTATGAGGCTATGATTGCAGGTCTCGTGCTAGCTAAAAGCTTGGGAGTGAAAACCGTCGAAGCTAAATGCGACTCCCTACTGGTGGTTAACCAGGTAAACGGGACTTTCGAAGTTTTAGAGGACAGGATGCAAAGATACTTAGATAAAATGCAGGTAACCATGCACCGTTTTAAGGAGTGGAATCTACAACATATACCTCGAGAACAAAACACCGAGGCCGATGCACTTGCCAATTTGGGATCATCGATCGAAGAAGATGAAATTAGCTCGGGGACTGTCATCCAACTCTCGAGGTTTGTGATCGAGGTGGGACATGCTGAAATAAATTCTACGAGCTTAACCTTATACTGGAGAAACAAGTATATCGAGTACCTGTAGAACGGGAAGCTATCATCGGATCCCAAACAAAGGAGGGCCTTACGGAAAAAAGTCGCTCGATTCACACTACACGAAGACGGAACATTATACAGGAGAACGTTCGATGGTCCATTGGAAGTATGCTTGGGGTCGGGAGATATTGACTATGTTTTGCGAGAAATCCACGAAGGAACTTGTGGGAACCATTCTGGCACGAATCACTAGTTTGAAAGGTCGTCGGAGAAGGATATTATTGGGATATCATGGAAAAAGACTCTAAGGAGTTCGTTAGAGGATGTGACAAATGTCAAAGGTTTGCACCAATGATCTACCAGCCCGGCGAACAACTTCACTCGATCATATCCCATGGCCATTCATGAAATAGGGAATGGATGTCATTGGTCCTCTGCCATCAGCCCCAGGTAAAGCTAAGTTCATATTATTTATGACATCGCATGCCAATTCAGGATACTCGATAAAATAGTATGTGATAACGGCAAACAGTTCATCGGTAGAAATGTAACAAAATTCCTCGAAGATCACAAAATAAAGAGGATACTATCAACATCGTACCACCCTACTGGGAACGGACAGGTCGAATCAATAAACAAGACTATCATCAAAAACTTGAAGAAAAGGATAAATGAAGCCAAAGGGAAGTGGAGAGAAAAATTGCCCGAGGTTTTGTGGGCTTATCGAGCAACGTCGAAGACCAGTACAGGAGCAACTCCATTTTTCTTAGTATAAGGCTCGGAAGCCTTAATACGGTCGAACTCAGAGAGCCCAACGCCAGATTCTGCTATGAAACGCAGGAATCGAACCGCGAAGCTATGAATACAAGCCTCGAATTGTTAGATGAAAGATGAGAATCTGCACTCGTTCGAATGGCTGCACAAAAGCAACGAATCGAGAGGTGCTACAACAGAAGAACCAACCTTCGACACTTCAAAGTCGAGGACTGTCCTAAGAAAAGTCAACATCAATACTCGAGACCTTAATGAAGGGACACTCGGCCCTAACTCTAAAGGGCCCTACCAAATCCTCGTCATAGTCGAGAAAGGATCTTACAAACTTGGAACAATGAGCAGTGAACCGCTGTCGAATAACTGGAACATATCACTCCTTAAGCGGTACTATTGCTAAGGTGTGACTTTCTATTTTCTTTCATTTACACAAATATTTGAAACTAACTCATTGCAGGAATTCGACCCAAGGTATCAAAAACCAAGATATCGAGATCTCGGGTTTTAAAGTACGTGTTGCACTCTTTTTCCCTTAGACCGATTTTTATCC
The DNA here is from genome assembly GCA_005239505.1 of Nicotiana paniculata. Classification (NCBI taxonomy): domain Eukaryota; kingdom Viridiplantae; phylum Streptophyta; class Magnoliopsida; order Solanales; family Solanaceae; genus Nicotiana; species Nicotiana paniculata. The sequence continues at coordinate 28,545 of ML304700.1, read as the reverse complement.
CAAATGGGCTTTTCCTGCAAGGTTTTTAACGAGGCAACAAATATGTTCTACCTAGGGTTAATTCTATCCAAGGCTTCTTTGCAATCAATCTCGAATACTGGGAGGCATCACCCTCGGATGTTATGTGTTCGAGAAAAGTACCTAGTATCAATGGGTCTCGATAGGAAAAATTTCGTAATGGACCAAATGGTCGATGAACTGTGTCCATATAGATTAGCCGAGTCTCGACAACAAAATATGTATGCATGTATGAATTATACAAAGAAGCATTCCCTTTTTTCGAACATCTCGTGTTTCGAAGTAAATTCTTTACTATACGAATCATATACTTATCATTCTGATCTATTGTGGAAAACTAAAACTTGTGAAAAATGGCTCAAGATCCAAGTACAAGAATACTTCGAACACTCAGAGATTGCACAATCATGCTATTTAAGTTTGAAATCATAAGACCTCAAAGAGGCACCCCTCGATATATAGGCCAAGGCCACCATACTTAAGGACTAACATTTCGAACAAGTTTGAACTATTATTGGGAAATAAGTCCAAAAAGACATACCCGAAGGCTACGGCCACATTAAAGGCTACAACCATATTAAACGCGACAACCAAAATAACGCGTCTCGGAGACGTCTGACTTCCGCTATAAACAAAAGGCCTTCAAATACTTTGAAATAACGGTTAAATAAGTCTACCCTCAGCAAAGCAAATAAATAACGGCTTTGATAAAATCAGCCCTCGAATAACTAAAAGGCTTCGATAATATCGGCCTTCGAAATACACTCAAGGGGTATCAAATTATCTTGACACAAACACTTTAAGGCACAAAAAATAAAATAAGGTTTCGATCATCGGACCCTCGAAAAACTAGTGGGTATAAAAATCATATGCTAAGGCATGAAGAAATTTTCACTAAGTCTTTTAGCCGAAAAGGGAAAAATAATAACCATTTTAGGGGCCGAAAGGGCCAATTTAAAGTTCCCAAGGGCCAACCTCGTTCTCACTCAATTCTAACCCAAGGGTTCGGCTATTCCAAGCTCAAATAAAAGTTAGTTATAGCTCGAAGATTCACCTGAAAACCCTAAAGGGTATATTGTTGTAAGCTCGAAAAATTTGACAATCATTTGATAAAACCTAAAGGTCATTCGAACTTGGTTATAAAGATAACACATCTACAAGTTCGATCGAGCCACCCTCGAAAAAAGGTCTCGAACAAACTTCGAACTCAGGGACTTACCCTTGTAAAAATGAAAAACTTAAGGGTTTACTTTGGCTTCGAGCTGAAGTTAGTAAGATTACAGCAATGACAATTTCCAACATTTTCAATAAAGACAGAAAGCATATATAAACTTGAAACATACGAAGGAATTCGAAGAGAGGTTTCTCTGTTATATATCAAAAATATGTACAAGAGGCCATTCAAGGCCTTACAAAAAAAAAGAGAAGAGGTACAAGAAAAGAAAACCCTAAAGACCTAGTCTACCCCGGGAGTCGCATCCTCGGAAGCCACTTCTTCGGCAGCCTCATCTTCTCCCTCTCCGCTCTCGGACCCACTAGATGAATCTTCTTCATCGGAAAGCAAGGTTGCTGCCTCAGCCTCCAAAACATTGGCATCTTCGATGTCAGCTGAGAGTTCGAAGCTACAAGCGGGCTCTTCCTCGAGAGCCTCTCTCCGAGATTGCTTCCTAGCATGATCGATAGCACACGGCAATCTAATTTCAGCAGCAGTGGAGATCTCCTGTGCCCGAAGATTGGCAACCTCGGCATCAGCTCGATAAGAGGCAACAACCGCCTCTACCTCAGACATAGCCTTAGAAAGCTCAGTGTCCAGCCTAGCCTCGAGCTCTTCAATCTTTCGGGCTCGGGCCAAGCTTTCCTCCCTCACAACTTGGAGCTGGCTCTCGACTAAAATCAGTTGGGCCCGAAGCATATCCTTCTCCGAGGTGAGACGCTCCATATGTTGTCTCCACCCCAGAGTTTCAGCCTCTTTCATCTTAGCTTCCTCCCGAAGTTGCGCCACTAGTTCGTACTTTTACTGGACCTGCAAAACCAAAAGGTTAGTTTCCAAATTCGATCTAAACACTTAGAAAACTTCAAGACGTTACCTGCTCGATGAGTTCGATCTAATCTCGATAGACTCTTGTGAGCTCAGCTCGAAGAGTCATGATATCTTCTTCCTTTTGAACGTAGAGGAGTTTGAGGCCATCCCTCTCCTCTACAAGTTTCTTGATCTCAGACTCACATCTGGACAAATCAGCCCTAGACTTTGAAGATTCTTCTCGGTGAAGCACCATGGCCTATACACAAACAAAAGAGTCAGGCTTGAATAAATATGGACCAAATGCGGGTGTAAATACAATGAAACTGAACTTACTTGCTTCAGAAATAGTTGAGCCTCGTAGAAATTGAATGATGCATCTAGCTCGGGACCATCGCCGAATCGGGTGAAACAGTTCTGGAATATGTCATTCCCTTCGTGGACCTGTCCTACGTATGGAGTACCCATGGGCCGAGCGCCATGAAACTGACCCTCGGAGAATGAAGATCCAAGCGCCGAGTCACTAATATTGATTATCCCAAGTGAATCACTTGGGACATTGTTTTCTCTCTGAAGGGCCTCGGGGCTAGACACTCCAGGCACACCCACCGAATGATTATCCTGGCGGGGGGAATCCTCACTGCCCGATTGCTCGGGGACTTTTCTCAGACCCTCCTCCAGAATATCCTCAGCCCGAGATTGGGTCGCCTCGAGCTCCATTGGCTCGGCACTCCTAGAAGCTTCAGTGCTTCCCCTCTTTCGGGTCACTAGTGGGCAACCATCATCTTCCTCTCATAGTCATTGAATTACGTTGACACGAGGAGTAGAAGGCTCGGTTTTTGACTTCCCAGATTTGTTATCCTTTGTCTTAGGGGTATCGGAAGGAGAAGCTCTTCTCCTCTTCCTCTCCTTGTTTGGCTTTGACACCTCCTCTTCCCCAGGTGGGAGTGGCCTCATAGCCACATTTTCAGCGAGACCTACACATAAAGAAACCGAGTAAGTAAGGATTATATTACAAAGAAAACCTCAATGCACAAGTAAAGAAACTCACCGTGCTTTTTGGCCTGCCATCGGCCTTTGGCCAAATCACGCCAGCAACGTTCAGCATGAGAAGAGGTGGAGGCCAGCTATCGAACCCAGCCTTCTAGATCCGGAATTGCACCGGGAAACCAAGGAGAAGCTACACCATAAGGAGAGAACATGAGACAGGAAATAAATAAAGAAAGTAAAACAGTAAAGTACCAGTATCAAAGTTGCACTTACGTTTCATGTTTCATTCCTCAGGGAATGACATTTTCTCGACCGGAATTAAATCGGAGGTTTTGATTCGGATAAATCGGCCCATCCATCCTCGGTCTTTGTCTTCATCAATACTTGAGAATAGCGTCTTCATGGCCCGACGTTGAAGCTTTATCAAACCATCTCGATAGAGGTGGGGGCTGTATAACCTTATCAAATAGTCGAGGGTGAAAGCCATTCCCTCGACCTTGCTCGAAAAGAACCTGATCAAGTTGATGATGCGCCAGAATGAGGGGTATATCTGGCGAAGGGTCACTCGACGGCAAAAATCGAGTATGACCAGATCTGCAGGACCTAGTGTGAAAGGGTAAGTATATACGTTCAAATACCCTTTCACATAGGCGATGATGTCCTCCTCAGGGGAAGGAATCACCATTTCCTTGCCTCCCAATTGCAGTCCTTTGGCACCCTCTCGAGATCGCTTTCTGATATTGAGCATATATATCGGGACATGGACTCGCAGCGGCCCGGAACTGAGGAAGGTCTCTCGACCTTAAAGTCAGAAGTTAGTTCGAGTGGTCCCGGGACACATTCCTCGATACGAGGCTCCACCGGCGTTTTATCACCGGCCGGATGGGAGGAGGAAGATGAAGCTTTTTCTTTTTGTGGCACATTAATGGAGGTTTTTTCCATTTGTATATGTAAAAAGAGTAGAAGAAAGGTGTAAGATTGGTGGCTCCGGTGAAAACAACGACGGTGTAACAGGCGGTGATGAAAGAAAATGAGAGGATTAGAGAGTGGAGAGTTCTTGATCAAAGCTAAGTGAAGTTTGAATCAACAAAGGAGGTGGTATTTATAGGCTTGTGGCGACGATTCGATGGCACTAGTGGCCGACCAACGACAGACATGCATTGATGATTTGGGGAACCGAACCGACGGATGTTTCAGTCACATCCATCGCTTACATCATGAAGACGACGTCATGATCAAGGTGCAGGGGAATCAAGGCTCAAATCGTTTTTTATCATTTCATTTTAAGAAACGCGGGGACTATCTGTATACGGTTAAAATCGACCACGTTCGATTAAGTCCATATCGAAGAAAGTTTGAGCTCGAAGAACACGGAGACCAAAGGATCGAGATCGGGCAAGATCAACATCGAGCAATGAAATAACGTGATATCTGCAATCGACCACAAATCTCGGCGGGAATCTCGAGATTGACAGAACTTCTAACAGTTATTGATACCAATCATGGATTTTATTTCTGAATTAAGAGTTATACATTATTTAGGATTCCTCTACTATATAAAGAGGAACCATGTTCATTTGTAAACACACACAATTACTGAGAAATAATAACACTCTGCTCTTTTACTCGCTTACAATTCCCTTCTGTTCTTATTGTTCTTAACGCTTGATCTCGAGCCTATTCCCAAATCGAGGTCGATAACTTGCAAATGACACTGGTTTGATTTATTTTAATAGTTTAATTCATTTATTTATTTAGATATTTATCAATTGGTATTGAATCAGATCACGTATACTTATAACCACATTACAAGTTTAATTATTACTCGTATTTCGAGGTAAACAGTAAGATGCTTGTTTGGGAATTAACTCTAGTTACTTCACTCTATAGTACAAGTGAGTCTCTCGAATTCACTCTATTATTAGTTCGAATGTTCATTAGAAACTCCTCTCTCAATTAAGTATCAACCTCACAATATAAACTAAGTTAATCTTAGTGAAGATATGCAAAAATTCGTAGTGGGTTAATCTTTAGGAGAACCTCTTTCGATTATCCTCCTAATTAGGTCTAAGCATTAATTCAACTAGACTCTTTAGATTACTAATAAAAATCAACAAATTCAACCAACAAGATAATGCAAAACATCACAAATTAGGCCACTTTCGATTACATAAACATGTGAATAAATATGCAACAACAAAAATATCCAAAACAATTCAATACATAAAACTAGAGTTAATATCAACAAAAAAATTCTCAAAACACCAAATTCATCAATCCCTAAGCAAGAATTAATCCATCGATATGGAGAAATTCATCACAATTAAGTTTAAGTCAAAGTAAAACATTAAACATCCAAACCCTTGTCTTGAGTGAGGATGAATGGTGAAATCCTTGTGCTCTTGCTTCTCCCTCTTCTCCCTAGCTTTCTTATGTCTAAATTATATCAAAAGTCCTCAAAACACCATTTTTCCATGTATATATACCAAGTAGGTTCAATCCCAAACAATTATACCTTCTCCTACGTAGAAAAGGACACTTTTCACGGACAGGACGTGCGCGGCAGCGCACTTTTCACACTATTCTGCCCCATATGCGCAGTCAGTGCTCAGCCGCGCACTTGTCACCCTGTTCTGTTGGGAATTTGAACACACGAAAAATATAAAAGTTATAGTCCTTTCAATTAGTTTTCCAATAATATATTGTGGTGCCCAAACGGAGTTCTGAGCGAAAAGTTATGCGTATTTTACTAGACAGTGCGCAATATGGTTAATCGATTCTTCGTTCGTTCTTAACTATTATCTGTTGATGCCCGAACAAGATCCCGGCTTAACTACATGGGCTTTTACTCATATTTAAAAGCTCCAAATAACTTGAATTCATTCCTTAACATTTGCATAGCTCGGAATCACTCCTACAAGGCATAAAACATACAATTAGTGCAAAACACTAGCGATTAAAGTTCAAACTCAACTCAAGTGCATCAAATTGGAATGTAATAATCGGATAAAATATGAGATTATAGCCTACCATCAATATCGACGATGTCACGACCCGAAATTCCCACATACAGAACCGTGATGGCATCTACCATTTCACTTACTAAGCAAGCCAACGTTAGAATAATTTTAGTCATTCTTAACAATTCATTTTAATTAATAATAAAGAAACCAAATAACTGGAATAAAGTCTAAATTAAAGTGAACAAACCAAAATAATAACGATGTCGAAATACCATCCCAGATTTGGTGTCACAAGTGCACGAGCTTCTAGAATAATACAAACAAGTGTTTGCATAAAAATAGAGTTGTTTGAAAGAAAGTACACAGCTAAGATAAAGTGGAAGCGGACTTCAGAGCTGCGAACATTGTGCAGTTGTACCTCAAGTCTCCTCTGGTAGCTGAATCCGAGCAAGTCTATAGTACGCCGATGGGACCAACTCTGGTACATGCACAAGAAGTACATAGTGTAGTATGATTACAATTGACCCCATGTACTCCGTAAGAGCCAAGTCTAACCTCGACGAAGTAGTGACGAGACAAAGGCATATCGCTTACATTAACCTGTACGCAAAAATAATAATAATAATAACAGGAATAGAGGTAAAACAAGTAAATCATATCAAAATATGGGGCCAATTCGGCAGTCACAATCAATTATTTCTTTTATCATTTTTGTTGCGGCGTACAACTCATTCCCACAATATAATCCTTCAATTAAATTTCGTTGCGGCATGCAACCCGATCCTTCAATATAAACTTTAAATAAATTTTATTGTGGCTTGTAACCCAATCCCACAATGTAAACTTACAACACTTATCCATAAGACAACTTCATTGATGTCACAATTAATATGAGACTAGTAGGCAACAAGGTATACAAGAATTATAATTTATGTAGGAAACAAATAGGGACATGTAATAAATGAGTGTAGAATCAAGGAGTAGATAGGCAATTTAATATATAAAATGCTAAATGTGAAGTAGAAATTATGACAAAAAAGTCAATTAAGCAGGTAGCAATTAAGGAATGAAGTCAAGGCATAATAGTAGGCAATGAAAATAAGTGTAACGACCTGGCCGGTTGTTTCGAGAGTTATAGCCCCACTTTCCCCCATTTCTCTTTCTTTTGTACTCTTCAGCTATATTATTGGGTTAGTTGGTTCGGGTTCGGAGTGGTTTCGGAGTCTTCTGAGATATTTAGTTTCTTGTTAGAAACCTAAGTTGGAAAAGTCAACCAGATGTTGACTTATGTGTAAATGGTCTCAGATTCAAATTCTGATGGTTCCATTAGCTACGTTAGGTGATTTTGGACTTAGGAGCATGTCCGGAATGTGATTTGGAGGTCAATAGTAGAATTAGGCTTGAATTGGCAAAAATTGTAAATTCGGCGATTTTGGTCGGCTGTGGAAAATTTGATATCGGGGTCAGAATGGATTTCTGGAAGTTGGGATAGGTTTTTGGTGTCATGTGGGACGTGTGTGTAAAATTTTAGGTCATTCTTACGTGGTTTGATAGGTTTCGGTGTCGTTTGCAAAATTTGGAAGTTTAGAAGTTCTTAAGCTTGAATCCGAGGGTAATTTGGTATTTTGATGTTGTTTTGAGTGGTTTGAAGGTTCGACTAAGTTCGTATGGGGTTATTTGACTTGTTGTCATGTTTGGTTGAGGTCCCGAGGGCCTCGTGTGTGTTTCAGGTGTTTAATGGATCAAGTTTGAAGTTTGGAGAATTGTTGAAGTTGGATGTTGCTGGTGTAATCGCACCTACGAGGGTATGGCCGCAGGTGCGGTGGGTCAGGCGCAGGTGCGGGAGTGTGTTAGAGTGGGGAGCACCACAGGTGCAATGGGTGTGCACATCTACGAATCCGAATATGCGGATAGGTGCCCGCAGAAGCGGAAGTGAGGAGGTCAGGCAGTGGTCGCAGGTGCGAGGTCTTTTCCGCACTTGCGAGGTCGCAGATGCGGATATGGAGAGCAGGTGCGAAGTTGGGGGTTTTATGATTTTTGCAGGTGCAGAGGGTTTTGTAAAAATGCGGCACCGCAGGTGCATATTTTTAGCCGCAGGTGAGAAAGGCCTGGGCGGAAACTATAAATAGAACACTTTACGAATTTTTGTTCATTTCCACCATTTTCAAGTCGGTTCTTGGAGTTTTTGGGGTGATTTTGAAGAGGATTCAAGGGTTTTTCAGTGAGGTAAGTTGCTTGAGCTCTAATACTCCTATTTATGGTGTTTTTCCGTTATTTTATCATCTAATTAGTGGGATTTAGGAGGGGGTTAGGGCTTGGGATTTTGGAGAGTTTTATTTGAAGATTTGAGGGACCAAATGATGTCGGATTTTGCTAAATTTCGTATATATGGACTTGTGAGTGAATAGGCTTTCAAGTTTTGTAACTTTCGTCGGATTTTGAGACGTGGGCCCGGAGGCCGGGTTTGAACCAATTTCGGGTTTTGAGTATAATTTGGTAATTTTTTCTTGCGGAATTCATTCTTTTAGCGTATTGATGGTATTGTACTGGTTGTGAATAGATTTGGAGCATTTGGAGGCCGAATCGAGGGGAAAGAGCATCGCGGAGTAGAGATTTTATCGGTTTGAGGTGAGTAATGGTTGTAAATCTAGTCTTGAGGGTATGAAACCCCGGATTATGTGTCATGTGACTATTTGGAGGTGACGTACATCCTAGTTGACGGGCGTGTGGGCGTGCACCGTTGGGGATTGTGACTTGGTCCGTCCCATAGCAACTGTAAAGTTGAATATTCTGTTAACTATATGCTTCTTATGTGTTTTAGAAAGAATTGTTGTAAATCATGTTGGATGCCATGTCTAGGCCTTATGCCAATATTGTTTGGACCTTTAGAGGTTTTTTCTTACTGTCCTCTCACTGTTTTGATTGAAAATCTGTACTCAATCATGTTGATGCATATTTACTTCATAGCTCAGTCTCTGTTATTCAATTTTGATGCATTATATAAATGTTGTTTGGGCTGATTACTTTGATTTATGAGAGTCCGAGAGAGAGATTTATGACTGAGTGAGGATGAGGGCCAGATTTGTGAGGATGTTTATGGGATCGGGCTGCACGTCGCAGCATGTTTCATTGACTCGGCCATGATGGGCATTGATATAGCGCTTGGGCTGAAGGAGCCCTTCCGGAGTATGTACATGCCCCCAGTGAGTGCAGGTACGTACTGAGTGCGAGTGCCAAGAGCTAAGTGATTGGGAGGCATGAGTGATTGTGATGTTGGAGTGATTGGGAGGACTGAGTGATATTTGACCGAGGGGCTGTATATGAATTCATCATTTGTGCTCACATCCGCATTGAGCCTTTGTTTGAAAACTGTTAAAAGATATTTTAAATGATTTTACTGGAACTTGATTTAAACGACCTGATTTGACTTAAACTCTAGTTTTAAAGTATGTGGTATTTTACTAGATTTTGTGATATGAACTATACCTCTATTGTTTTTGCTCGTCACTACTTCTCAATCTTTATTTACTGTTGTTTCTTACTGAGTTGGCGTACTCACATTACTCCCTACACCTTGTGTGCAGATCCAGGCATTTCTGGATACGGTAGTGGTTGTTCATTATTCCAGTCGCAGATCATCGGAGATAGCAAGGTAGTCGCCTGGCGATCGCAACCCTGCTTTTCTTCCTCCTTATATTCCCTTATTTGTATTTGGTTATTTTCAGACTATGTTAGTCTTGATGTTATCAGACGATTGTAGTAGTTGCTCATGACTAGTGACACCCGGATGTTGGGCTTTCTTTTTTGCACTTTTATTTTTTAGTTGAACTCCCTTATGAAAGTTTTATTATGAATAGCTTTGAATTATCTTCTAAAATGAAATATTGATGTGTTTTTGGTAATGTGTCGACTTGCCTAGTACCACGATAGGCGACATCACGACAGGGTCAGTTTTGGGTCGTGACAATAAGATAATCATTTAATATAACAATTAATTCATGAAATAAGGTAATTAGTAAAATACGTAAAAAGAACATGGAAAAGCAATTTGACGATGTATATACACTCTTCACCTCGTCTATACATGGCTACACATGTAATTCACATAACACATAGTCCAAGGGTTCTATACCCTCAAGTCAAGGTTAACCCCGACATGTACCTTACTTCGAATTCAAGTGATCACTCGACCACGGATTTTCCTTTCGAATTAGTCTCCAACCCAATCAAACCTAGCAATTTATTTACCAACAATTTAATTTGAGTTTTAGAAATTATTCACAATTCGACAGAGACTTAATTTAAGTCATTTTCGGAAAAGTCAACCAAAACACAATGTGGGGCCCACTTTTCGAAATCCCATAAAAAGTCACGGAATCCAAATACGCATTCTGTTACGAGTTGAACCATAAAAAACTATCAAATTCCGACATCGAATTGCCTTTCAAATCTTCATTTTATTCTCATTTTCTTCAATTAAATTCACGAATTCATGATGTAAATAAGTATGGAATCGTGAAATATAAATGATTTAGGATAAAGAACACCTACCCAGTTCAAATTTGTAAAAAAACTCTCTGAGATCACCTAAATCCGAGACTTAAAACTAAAAATGAACTAAAATGTCAAACTCCCGAATCTAAGCATTATGTACAGCATTTTCGCATCTGCGAGCTCCCATTTGCGAGACAAGGCTCGCATTTGCGAAGCCAGGCAACCAGCCTAGTGGCCGCACCTGTGCAAGAAATGTCGCGCCTGTGACTTCGTAGATGTGTCCCAGTGACCGAAGAAGCAATCTGCCTCACAGAACCGGCTGGCCCATCGCTGAAGCGGTTGCGCATCTGCGCAAACGATCTCCGCAGAAGCGAAGCAACAGTCCAATGCCCACGTTGCAAAAGCGACTCATTTCACGCAAAAGCGGAGCCGCACCTGCGCTCCAAAAGTCGCATGTGTGAAGCACCAGAACCAGACCTGCAAATTTTTATAATAATGGTCTGAAACCCACCCGAGCCACTCGGGACTCCGTCCAATTATACCAACCAGTCCCGTAACATAACGCGGACCTACTCGAGGTCTCAAATCACGACAAACAATGTCGAAGCTACAAATCACAACTCGATTCGGACTTATGAGTTTATGAAATTTTCCAATTCTATAACTCGTCGCGTCAGAACATGTCAATTCAATCCGGAATCACCTCAAATTTTGCAGGTAGGTCCCAAATAACATAACGGAGCCATTCGAACTCTTGGAATCTCAATCAGAGTCCGATGCCGACAAAATCAAATCTACGATCAAATTTTAGAAATCTTTAACCTTTAAGTTTCTTGTTTTCGTCAAATGACGATAATTCGAGTTTGGGATTTCCGAATTTGATTCCAATTACGATACAAAACCATCGAGACCGTCAAAATATTGATCCGGGTCCGTTTGCTCATAACGTTGACAGAAGTCAACTTAAGTGAGTTTTAAAGCACTATTTCACATTTTTATCAGTTTTTATCGTATGAAAAAGAAAAATATTGGTTACAGAATAATACACCTATTCTTTTCATTTTAAATGAATGTTGTGAATACTTTGAAAATCCAGCTTAATAAATAGCGATTATAACATAAACCAATCATCATAGAAATTTCAAACGTCCTAAGATACATCAATGAAGAAAAAAAATGTTCCATCCATTTAATTTAGGGACAGAAGACCACTCTGTAATTGGTTCCACTAGGACAAGTGAAGGTACTAGTTGGATCATCTTGAGGGTAACTGTAAGAAGTTGAACATCTATCCTTAAAGAACTTGGAATACTGGGTTGGACCACAATTGCCACCAGATGTGCAACAATAGTCGTTAGTTTTGAAAACAGTACAAGGATTATTACAGCCTCCAGGAATCCTTAGTTCATTCGGACATTGTCCAATGATGTCGGCAGTGCAGCTGATCCTAACAGAACAATTACCAGATGTTGGACTAAATTCCATTGGGACATTGAAACCGTCTACAAGAGATAAGTCGAAGAAATCAAGATTGGTAAATTGGTTTAGGCTGTATTCAGCCAGAGTGTTTGGGGGCGTACCAAAATCTTGACATTCGAGGACTCCATTGCAATCGCCGGTTTGACATTGACCGCGGCCAGATGCGTCAAAATTGCAATTGGTTCGGCCCCAGATACGTTTTGCATTGGGACCGTTTGAAGGTTGGAGTCTCCATTTTCCACCGTAGTCGAGACGTTGGCCGCCACCAGGAATTGCTGCTGCCCATACGGTAAAAGGGCAATTGTTTCTGATGTCGATCATTGTAACTGCTTGTGTTGAGAAAAGTTGACAAGTCACAACAGAGAGGAATATGAAGAAGCTAATCATGTTTGCTTTGGGAGATGACAAAAGCGAATAGTCAACGGAGTTAAGGTAAAACTTGTTATAGAGATCAAGTGTAATAAGTTTAATTAAACAATCTTAAAGATCAAGTGTATAACGTTTAAATATTAGATTCATCTCTAATTAGTGGCTGGCATGGTGCTTTAATAGAGAGTATAAATCAATGTGGAAACAGCCTAGTATTTAACAGCAGATTCCTAAATAAGCACAAAATTTTCAGCACTTAGCTGCAAAATTAAATCCTCATCGCAAAGGAAATTTCCATGGAACAATGAGAATGTGCAATTATTAATTTTGGAAAGATCCTTTGACTAATCATCCTCCTTATCCTCTGCATCAACCGTTCTATGGCCCCTTGATAATCATAAAGAATTGAAGATAATTCTCTTTCTCCATTTCTTTTGGCATTGCCCTAACAACATTATTTACCCAAAAGATTTTAGCACCTTGCCATATTAATAATATTACTCCTATGAAATACATATTACAAGTTCTCTATTAAGTACTTTTAGGCCTGTTTGGAAAGCCACCTGTAATTGAATTTGGGTATAATTATACGGTTTTGGCATGTTTGTCTAACCAAATAATTACATAGTCAGCATGTATTTTGGTGTAATTGAGGGGGTGTAATTATACTCTCCAATTCTCAGGGAGGGGCTAAAAATTGTTGGTAATTACAAGGTTATTTTGCTAAATCTTTTTTTGTTTTCTTTTTAATTTATTTTTTGTTTATATTCTTTTTTTCTTTTTAATTTATTTTATATTTTAACTATTTAAATTCTTTTTGCAAATATTACTCTTTTTACATTATTTATATTTTATTTCCTTAATTCTCATTTTCCAACTTTTACTTCACGTGTTTCTACATAATTTCTCATATTTTATTCTTTTCTATTATTATTTTTTTAATCTTTTTTATTACATTTAGCTATTGCATTATTCTAAATTTTTTTTTAAAATTACACATCGCAATCGTAGAAAGCATAAGCCATCCAAAAACTTGACTTATAATGGAAATGCCATTAAACTTGTATTTTGTTATTGGATGAGATTATATGCAAACTTAACTATGTTAAAATAGATTCCATGTGTTGGTACCTAATTTTTCCTCAAAATATTTTAAATTTACATATATAGCTTGAAAATAATGTATCAATAGTAATTGATATTTTCCCACAATTTTTCTATATTTGTATTAATCTATCCAAGATTTTATTTCCAATAAATAATTATGAAATTGCATTACAAAATGATTTCAAAAGCATTTCTGGGTTTCATTAATTATTTTGGTCCTATTAAGACCAAATTATTTCATAATTAGCCAGACTGACACCTTTTGGCTATAATTGCAATAACTTTGCAATTATAGCCCAATCATACGATTTTATACTATCTTTTATCCAGAAATTAATCATTTGTATTTTAAATACTAAGTAATCATTCTTAATTATTTTCTACACATGAAATTTATTTTTTATAATTAACAGCTATTTTATAAATTATTTTATTTGATTGGGTATTTAATTACTAGCCACTTTTATTTTCAATTATAGCCTAAATCAATCTGATCCCAACACAATTAATTGGCCCAAATATCCCAGGACCAACACCTAAGTCCACCCAACCCAATACCCTACTTCAATCATGACCGTTGATCACTCAGATCAACGGTCCGGATTTACCCTTTCCATAATTAATCCAAACGACCCGCCTCCCAAACCCTCACTTCTCTCATTTTCCTCACCTGCTATCTGTCGTCACCCCATTCCCCTTCTCTCTCAAATCCTCTCTGCATCAAACCCTAAATCCCACGCCATTCTCTGGTTCGTCGGTAACAATGACGGTTCCCTACTCCCTAGCCTCTATGGCTCGATTCTTGCATCCCTGAGGTCCTCAAGGGACTGGTTTGTTATTCATCTACCCTTAGGGGTCCGTGCTCACCTCATATGACTTTCATGCCACTTTCAGGCCGTCCATGAACACCTAAGTAAGATCCTCCCATCTCCGGCTAGAACCTGTGGTTTCTAAGCAAATTCTCTCTTTCTCTTTGGGTTCTCTCTCTGAAACCCTAATTTTAACACTGGATTTTTTAGATCTGTAATAGATCTGGGTATATTCCGAGTTATTTTTCTATTTTCTTAAAGAATTTTTCTGTTTTCTTAAAGAATCTCTGATTTTCTAAAGCGTCTCTTCATCTTCAAACTAGGGTTCTTAACCCTTTTCAAAAAATGCTTTCCCTTCTGATTTTAGCATTAATCTATGATTTTCACTATGTTTAAGCGGTTATTTGAGTTTTCTCTTTTTATCTGAGTTATTATGTTGAAAACCCCAAGTTTCTTGGTTTTAATCTGTGATTCTGAGTCTGTTTTCGATAATATGTTCACCTAATTTGTATGTGTATTGGTTTCTCATGAACACCCTGTGATTATGTGATTTTACCCTATGTTTTCTTGTTAGGGTTTTTGACTTCGACTATTCCTGCCTATTATGTGTTTATTCCCAGGAATTTGTGCTAGTTCTGATTTTCTTCGACTTTATCCTACTTTGTCCATCAATGTTTCTGATTCTTCACTTATTCTGCCTACATCATGTCCAGTCTGTTAATTTGGACTATGCTCTATATGAATCCCTAATTTTTATATGATTTCTACCCTACTCGTCTTCTTAGGGTTCTAATTTTATCTATTATATGTTTATTACGCTTATTCTCACAAGGTTATGCTAAATCAGTGCTATTTGTGAATCCCTGAATCTTTGTGATTGATCCTTCATTGATTTTTGGTAATATTCTATACTGATTTTAACTTGTGAAATATTTTCTGACCTTATTCTATGGTCAATTATGACGTTAGTTGATTTTAAGCATTTTCCTTAATTAAAGCATGATGAATGAAGTCTCATTTATATGTGATATACTTGTATTATACCTATGTTGTTTCCTTAATTGGCTACACTCAGCCTCATACGATTCTCTTTCCTTATTTTATCACCTGTCTATTATTGTTTGAGTATGATTCCATAATTAAGGGAAATATTTATACTAATTTGATTCTAATTAGTATATACTTCTATAATTACTATTGAACTATTATTTTTACGTTATTCTTCTACCTGTTTTAAAACTATAAGTACCTTAGTCTTCATTATCAAACACACGAACACATTGCTCAAAACTCTCTCGTATACAAAAATACTCTCTTCTGCTCTCCTTCTGGTTACTTGTTATTATTAGTCGGCTGCAAGCCAAGGCTGATTATTCTACCCCCTTACTCTTCATTCTGTGTTTGCTATCTCCTATACTGATATGTCCTAATTTCAGTTTAAGTTTCAAAAACAATATGTTTCTTTTAGTACTTCAATTCATCATGTTTCTAATATGTTTTTACTTATGGTTTTGATGTGATGTCTGCACTTGAACTGCTTGCACTGTTGTTGACTTAGCATGTTATGTACTCCCCTCCCTTAGACTCAGCATGCTTATGAAATGTTATTCCCCTTTTAGTATACCTCAATATGATTCTGCCTTACTTATGCTTCTCTGATTATTGGCATGAACTTTTTTGTGGCAAAACAATTTGTACCTTATGTTATTCGGTTCTGAGTAATCCTAAAGTTTATACTATATCCTTGATCCCTGGATACCCCCTAGCATATTGTTGATTTTGTACTTATGTGTGCCTGAAACTATGTTCTTACCTGTGTGCCTTATGTGTCCCCAATCCCCCATTACCCATGTTTGGTATTGTTGAACTTGCCTTGGTTCTGTGTTCTTTGGCTGTGTATGAACCTGTTTTGGGTGCTATGCCTGGACTGTTGCTTGTTGCTCTACTCTCTTTTCAAAAACTATTTTACTACATAACTCTGTAGTTTTTTACAAAATATTTCAAACAAGTCTCTTTTCAAACTGTTTTCCTACTCAATCTTTTCAAAGTTATGTCAACCACTCTCACTCTACTCTTAGATATTTAAGTTCTGCCCCTATAATATGTGACTGCTTAGGATCCCTATGAGATCTCTCTTAACTCTGATGCGTTAGAGCTGACCCTTCCATACTGCACTTACTCAATTATGGTTATGAAATATGGGTGTGAGCACTGCACGGGATCCCTTGAGGTCCTTAGGGAACTTTGACACACCCGGATAAGAGAAAGGCTATGAAACATTTGGGCACTTGAGGTTCTGGAAGTCTGGGCCAGTTTTCAGGCTCTCTATAGTTTAACTTCTTCTTTTCCTTTATCTATTAACGTAATTTATTTAGTTGGTCTGTAATATTTATTTGTAAATAAATATTAGGGATGGCTAGTGAAATGGGAGGGGATAGCCATATAATTTTATCAATGCCACTGGGTAGAAATCATGCCTTAAGCTTTACATTTCCTATATCTGCATTAGAATCCATGCTTAGGATCAACATGCCAAACATGCATTAGATATCATGTCTTTAAGGCTTTTTCATGTTTACTGCTTTAACATACAACATACCTCAATTTATGCTTGTGCCTACCACTTATAAATCCTGCTCCTTAGGCGATATAATTAATACTCATGTGCATTCATGAGTCATGCTTAACAACTCTGTAGTTCTCTGTGCATTTTAGAAATCATGCTTTAGGAATCCTATACATCCTGAAATTATATCCTAGCCACCCTGCATTCACGTGTGCATACTAGATACCATGCTCTAGGATTTTGTTTACATTTGCTTAACTACGCTTGGTTTAAACTACTGATTCCTGAAAAGTTATAAAATAACCTCGCATATGATTATCATGTCTCTTCTTAATACAAATTGGTAACTATCTCTGCATTCTCAGATTTACATCACTTAGAACAACATGTTTTAGGTAAAACAACCTCTGAACTGTTTAATAATTCTGGTAGTCACTATGCACAATCTCACGCCTAAGCAAGCCTTAGGTAATCAATCTCTTAAAAATGAATATTGTTTTGATTGCGTTTGGTGCCTAAGGGCTAACAGGTTTTTTTTTTAAAACCAGTAGGCAAGCTGATTAGGTCCTTCTTATTGAGTTTATAAACAAGTTGCATGCTTCTGTGCATTGATATTCACTTAGATATCCTGTCTTAGGATTCTGTCTAATAAAACTGCCTCTTGTTTTGTGTTTGAGACATGTTGTTTATGGTTTATATCTGTGGAGGTAAATCTGAGCCTTTTAAACTGCTTTTCCGCATTTATTTGTAAAGCCCTATTTGTTCTTGTCTGTCGCTTAGAATTTTATCCTTTTAACCTTAGGGAGTTTTGACTAGAACTGCCTATATTTAGAGGTCCTAAATTCCTCCAGGGCCATTAAGAAGGGACGGATAACAGCTCACATAGAGGTCGTTAAATAAACTCGCTTAATAACCGCTAAGGGGTGGGAAAGGGTAGACATGGATATGATATCCGGTGCGCTAATGCCACGAGTAGCCCCTCTTCTGAGGAGTGATTACCGGGCATTGTACTGATGTGATCCTATAGGATAAACAACCTAGGACCCCCTATCCCTTACACATGTGTGCTTAGATTGTAAAACCTCCAGAACTTTGTATATGTGCTTAGACTTTAAATCTTTTCAACTTAAGCACATATGTGTGCTTGGACTGCAAATCTTCTCAAAACCTTCATCTATTTACCTATGTGTTTATTGCTAATATGTTATCTGTTTGCAAAGTTTGTTTGGGTCGGGAACCACAGTTGTGGACTTCGAAGGGTGCCTAACACCTTCCCCTTGAATTAATTTCAAGCCCTTACCCTATCTCTGGTTATCTAATTTGTATTTGTAAATAACCTTTAGTAGGTGCCCTACCGCACCTTAACTCGTTAGGTGGCGACTCTTCAATTCCTTACCCCTTTCCCAAAAGGAAACGAGTTGTCCCAATAATATCGAAAACCTTGACCGATCTGAAAGGGAGGAAAGAGGGGGGCGCGACAGCATGGCGAATCTGCTGGGGATTATCCTAGGCTTTTACCATTCTCCAAACTGCTTTGTGAACTTGTGTTTACTTTGTCAATACTTGAGACCTTTCCCTCCCCCCCCCCCTTTATGTGCCATTAATTGTTTATCTCTTTGAAGTATTTATTCCTTTCATAATCAAAACTGACATGTTTCTTTTTGTTTTACTTTGTAACTGCTTTTTCAATTATAATTGTCGTATTTACCGCTTTCATAACGTGCAAATACATGACAACATGCTTTTATTGCTCATTTATTGTTGCATAAATCATGCTCAACATCATATTCCACTCGTGCCTATATAAATCCTATAGAAACGCTTGATGAGTGTTTGCGCCCTTCCATATTATATCACCCCTAAATTCGGAAAGGCTTATTTGCGGTAAAACTAGTCGATCAACGGTGCAGCCGACAGTTCCGTGCCTTTCCCCCTCAAGTTGTCTTGTTGAGGGTACCAGTCTAAAACCTCATAGAAACCTTACTCTGTTATATTGTGCATGCATCATGGTCTAAATAATCCCAGCGGATAACCCTTTAAGACAGCCTTATCCAAAAGTCCACCGGGTTTTTCATAATCGCAGCAGACGCAGTCACGTTCTGTGCATTTATTTGGAGAACTAAATGCATGCATGCTAATCAAAAGTGTATAAATAGTCGATGTTTGGCTGGGGTAAGGGTCTAACCTTATCTATTTTGCAGAAAATGAGGCATGAAGTCCCCAGGTTCGGCATGGTCCAAAGAATACCACCAATACCTGTTGTTGGGCATGCACGACCTGGGAACCTGATTGACAGAACTAAGAAGACCAAGCCTGGGGAAGGTCCTTCGGGGACTAAGTAGTCTAGGTTTCCTTTTCATTGCTTTTACCAATGTAATAAGGCGAAGTGCCATTAGTGACTTTATTTCCTGCTTATTATTTTAGTGTCTTTTTGGACTCGTCAATTTTACATTAATGAAATGAGGCATTTTTGCATCTAATTTCTCCAAAATAAACTTGTCGCTAAGCCTACCTCTGGCACAACGAGGCTCCCAAATTAGGACACGCTTTTATTCCTGCACTATGTGTTTAAATACTGCAATATTTGTCTCATGATCCTCACTGACTTGGCTACCTTCTATTTTTTTGTTTCTTTTGATTATTCCCCTCCCCAAAGGTTGGTTCGTGCATTCTGGCATCATCGTCATACTACACAAGATCCGGAGGCCCTCTGCCTTCTCCTCCTCCTAGACCGCCTAAAGGAAAAAGCAAAGGCAAAGGCAAAATGGAAGATTCAAGCAACATCAGACAAGAAAACACAACACCAGTGGAACGAACAGAAAACACTGAAAATCCAGGTACTCAGGTTTAGAATGAGGCTATGATACAACTCGAGCAAAGGTTGTTGAAACTCCAAGGGGATCTTGAGCATGTCCGGAGCCTGGCAAATTTATCCTTCTCACTCGGTGTACCAGATGTCACTCAAAATCCCATACCTTCTCAGAACACCCCAAACAAACAAAATCCTCCCACAACTCATCATCATATAACTCCACCGAAAAATCAATTATCCCACCATATCACCAGAACAACACTTTCCACGCTCCAAGAGATACCCCTCTGACAATCCCTGAACTGCAGAACTCCGCAAGTGATCACCTCTATGCTCAAACACCAGGTCATCAGAACAACCCCATATATCTGGAGACCCTACCTCACTCCACCCAACACGTTGCTTACCTATCTGAATCCAGTGAGAAGGATATGATCATTAAGAATTTGGCCGAGGAACTCAAGAAGCTGACTAGTCGAGTTCAGGGCGTTGAAGAGAGTAAGGGAGTTGAAGGTTTGAACTACGAAGATCTCTGCATACTGCCCGATGTTGAGCTACTGGAGGGTTACAAACCTCCTAAGTTCGAAATATTCGATGGTACAGGTGATCCCAGGGTCCATTTGAGAACTTACGGTGATAAATTGGCGGGAGTAGGAAGAGACAAAAAGATTCGCATGAAATTGTTCATGAGGAGCCTCACCGGAGATGCTTTGTCTTGGTACATCAGCCAAAACCCTAAGAAGTGGTCCGACTGGGTAAGTATGGCATCAGACTTCATGGACCAGTTCAGGTTCAATACGGAGAATGCACCAGACGTGTTCTACATACAGAACCTTAAAAAGAAGCCCACTGAAACTTTTCGTGAATATGCCGCTCATTGGAGATCTAAACCAGCCAAGGTCAGGCCTGCCCTAGAGGAAGAACAAATGAACAAGTTCTCCGTCCGGGCACAAGACCCACAGTATTATGAGAGGTTAATGGTGATTGAAAACCACAAATTCTCTGACATCATCAAGCTGGGTGAGAGAATTGAAGAAGGTATCAAGAGTGGAATGGTCACTAACTTTCAGGCCTTACAGGCCACCAAAAAAGCCTTGCAGTCTGGAGGTATATCCAAGAAGAAAGATGCAGGAACGGTAATGGTTGCACAGGGACCCAAATCCCCGTTGGTATACAAAACTTCCCTACGCACATATCAAGCACCCTCGCCCACCTATCAGTCAGCACCTCCACCAACATATCAGCCATCTCCATATACCTATCAGCCTACTTCCCCCAGATATTCCCAACCAGCTCCTGTTTATCATACCTACAACTCTCAGCCATCTCATTTCCAATCATCCCCTGCTCGCCAAAATTTCCCGAGACCTCGACCCAACTTTGATCGCAGACCTCCTAAACAATACACTGCCATTGTTGAACCTATCGACCAGCTGTATGAAAGATTAAAAGTTGCTGGTTATGTCACTCCCACCCTGTTATAACCCTTGAAAATCCATCCCAATGGGTTAACCCAAATAAGACTTGTGCATACTATTTCGGCATGAAGGGGCATACAATTGATGAATGTCGTTCATTAAAAGATAAGATCCAGTCTATGATTGACAACAAGGTCATCCAAGCAAGGGAATTTGTTCCCAACGTTCGCAACAATCCACTTCCAGACCATAGGGGTGTCAACATGATAGAGATAAAAGAAGATTGGGACCCAGAGGGGTCAATAGGGTTTATCATAGAAGGTGATGACCCAAAGAAACCAGCAGTCACTCTTAATCCTATCGTAGTCCAGATTCATCCATCTGGAGACGTCGAGGTAACTGCGTCACTCCCATTCAAGCTTGAAACGGCTCCCCTTGCAAACACGCATTTGTCGTTCGAGGTTGAAGTCATTCCGCCTGCTAAGGCACCCATTCCATTTGAAGTAAAAGTAGTTGCACCAATCACAGTGACGGTGTCAACCGCACCACCTTTCAACAATAATACCGTGCCTTGGGATTACACGATTGAAGCAAGAAGGAAGGGTAAAGTCAAGATAGAAGAAGCTGGTGCTGCACAAGGGGGTGACAAGGACCGGCACGGCAGGGTCTATACACATGAACACTTCATAGAGTCTAACAAGAATGCTTCCAACAAACCACATATCATTGAGACAGGCCCAGATGATCTTTGGAGAAAGGTGCAGGCCAGGGAATACTCAGTCATCAATAAGCTGAACAAAACCCCAGCCCAGATATCTATTCTGTCATTGCTGCAGAATTTAGAGACACACAGAAATGCTTTGATGAAAGTGTTGAACGAGGCATATGTGCCAAATAACATAACTAGTGGGGAAGTGGCAAATATGGTAGGTCAAGTACTAGAAAGTCAAAATATTACCTTCCATAAGGACGAGCTACCGCCTGAACGGCTAAGTTATAATAAAGCGCTGCACATCATTGTGCAATGTGAGGACTACTTCATCACCAGGATTCTGATCGATGCGGGATCCAGCCTCAACATCTGCCCATTGAAGACACTCAAGAAATTGGGCAAGGGACTGCACGAGATCAAAGAAGGATCTATGATGTAAAGGCTTTTGACGATTCTCAGAGGTCTACCATCGACGAAATCAGTCTTTGTATGCATATGGGACCTACATGGTTCGAAATTGAATTTCAGGTGATATACATATCGGCATCCTATAATTTGTTGTTGGGACATCCGTGGATACATACCGCTGGGGCTGTAGTGTCAAAATTTCATCAGGTGGTAAAATTTCAATGGAACCACCAGGAAGTGATCATTCATGGAGACGGAAGCAATCCTATCTATGGTCGCCACACCATCCCGGTGATTGAAGGTAGAAGAAGGCTGGGTGGAGAAACTTACCACCATATTGAACGGGTCAATGCAGTAGATAAAGACAAATGGTGGGACAGTAAGATCGAAAGCATACTGAACTGGAGTGGATACGAGCCTGGCAGAGGACTCGGGAAAAATCTTCAGGGGATTTCCAAATCAATACAGCTGAATCACCATGGCACCACTTTTGGGCTGGGCTACAAATACACATGGCAAGAGTACGAGAACTGGTCGCCACCATGGCGCGGTCCTTACTATACATTGGAAAAGCCGATACCACATTTGGATCAGACCTTCCAGCAAGCCGACATAATATGGGGGTCAGAGGAGGAAGAAGCATTGACAGCTTTAAAAGATTTATTCCTGGAAGATGATGACATGGACTACTGTGTTATTGTTGAGGAGGAGGAGGAAGAAGGCCCTACCATCTAAGTTGTGAGCAAGGGATCGTTTATCATAAATTGGACTGTCAGACCATCCAAGGCTCGACGAGTCCCGGGGTAGCAAGGCTGAACAAGCATTGGTTATTTCATTTGCTAATGATTTCCTTTTCCGTATTTCCATTTTTTGCATTTTTCAATAAAATCTCCAATGTTCCAAAAATTTGAAAATCACTTTTATGTTTCAAAGAATCTGTATTTATTTATTATCATTTTCTCTCATTATTTTATCTTACAACATTACTATTTTCTGTCTTGATGAACCAATGACTGTGACATGCAATGAGACAACGCAACAAAAGGACAGTGATTCAAAAGAAGAAGAACCCGGTGAAATTATCAGAGAAGTTGAGGATTTTGAAAATAAACCTAAGTCCAATCTGGACGAAACCGAGATAGTTAACCTAGGAGATTCAGAAATTATCAAAGAAACTCGCATCAGCATTCATCTATCGCCATCAGAGAAAGTGGAATACACACAATTCTTAAAAGAGTATGAAGACATATTTGCATGGTCTTACGATGACATGACTCGTCTAAGTACATCCATTGTGGCTCACAAGTTACCAACCAATCCAATGTGCCCGCCAGTAAAGCAGAAGCTCAGAAAATTCAAGCCTGATATGAGTCTGAAAATCAAAAAGGAAGTTACCAAGAAAATCAACGCCAAGGTTCTCAAGGTAATTGAATATCCGACATGGTTAGCCAACATCGTGCCAGTACCCAAGAAAGATGGAAAGGTCGGGGCTTGTATCGACTACCGGGATCTCAACTGGGCCAGTCGAAGGATGATTTCCCTCTCCCAAACATACACACCCTGATTGAAAATTGCGCCAAGCATGAGCTTCAGTCATTCTTGGATTGCTTTGTTGGTTACCATCATATTTGGATGACGAGGAAGACGCTGAGAAAACAGCTTTCATTACGCCGTGGGGATTCTACTGTTATAAGATGATCCCATTCGGCCTAAAGAATGTTTGGTCCACCTATATGACAGTTATGACCACTATCTTCCATGACATGATACACAAAGAAATCGAGGTGTATGTGGATGATGTCATCATCAAGTCCAAAAGAGCCACCGACCATATAGCAGATTTGAGAAAGTTCTTCGACAGGCTGCGAAAGTACAACTTGAAATTAAACCCCGGCGAAGTGTGCATTCGGGGTTCCTACTGGGAAATTGCTTGGGTTCATCATCAGCCGCTGAGGGATAGAATTGGACCCATCAAAGGCCAAAGCTTATCAATTCAGATGCAGTCAAACGATATTATGTGTAACTTTCTATGCTTTTCTTCAGTGATGTAAATTGAACTACGCCTGACCTGATTCCCGTTTAAGAGGGGATACGTAGGCAGCCCTATTGGTTCGGTCATAATTCAATGAAAATCTCATTTCCCCCACAATTGGAAACTGGGGCAGAATTTTGAGGAGGAACCTCAAAATTCGAAGCAAGTTCAGTCGATCGCAGCATGTACAACGGTCAGAATCGTCAACCATCTCACTGAGGCAGAATTTTGAGGAGGACCCTCAAAATTACGTAACATGAAAGGTTGCAACGTCTGGAACCGTGTCACGGTCGTAGGTTCATTTAAATTTCTTAAAAACATATTTTATACTATGTCTTTGCAAAATCATGCATACATTTTCAACATATAGCTCTGTTTAGCCAAACGCTACCCTGATGACACAAACAAAATCATCAGACTAAGCAGAGCGAAGCAAGTAAAGCCAACGGAGATACGAACCAACCTTCCCCACCTACAAATCTCACGATTTTTCTTTGGATGCAGGAATAAAAAACAAATAGGTTTCGAAGTCACAAACTTCAACACAGTCGCAAATGCAAAGTTTAATATCAGCACAAAAGGGAAAACATGCTCCATAGTCACAGTTCTCGCAACAATCGCAATACCACAACATATTACCAGCTAAGAAATTCTACTAGCATTTGCTGTTTGTTCCTATTTGCATAAGGCTAATCATCTGCCTTCCGTCTGCATAAGGCTAAGCTCTTCCTTCTCTTGCATGAGGTTAAGCTCTACCTCCATTTGCATAAGGCTAATCATCTGCCTTCCGTCTGCATAAGGCTAAGCTCTTCCTTCTCTTGCATGAGGTTAAGCTCTACCTCCATTTTCATAAGGCTAATAATTTTCCTTCCGTATACATAGGCTAAGCTATGATTTCCTTTGCATAAGACTAAGCTCTGTCTCCATCTTGCACAAGGCTAATCTTCTGCCTTCCATTTCTTCATAAGGCTAAGCTCTGCCTTCATTTGTATGAGACTAAACTCTGTCTCCATTTTTGCACGAGGTTAAGCTCTACCTCCCATTTGCATAAGGCTAATCATCTACCTCCCATTTGCATAAAGATAACCATCTCCCTCCCATTTGCATAAGGCTAATCGCTGCCTTCCTATCTGCATGAGGCTAAGCTCTGCCTCTAATTTACCTTTTCCCCGAGACTAAGTGCTGTCTCTCGAGCATTATTCACTTTGCTTCTCTTTCGGCTAAGCTCTGCCCTTCGATTTGCAAGACTTAGCTCTGTCTTGTCAACATCATATTATTGCATCTCATGGGCTGAAATATCGCTAATATTTCCAAAGGCGTCATAGTCTAACAGCATCATCCTGATATCCGGAAAACACCATGTCATGGCCTGAGGATCTCTCGCAATTTGCACATCACTATTCAAAGGCATCATAGTTCGGAGGCACTATCTTCATGGCCCGAGAACATCATTCCATGGCCTGCGAATCTCATTAAGCAATTCATGGCCCAGGACATCATGGTCTAAGGATGTCATCGCTAACCGTCCAAAGACAGTTTTCATAGTCCAATGGGAACTTGAATCATGTTTAAATGTATGCATAGTATACGCCTGTATTGCTTATATTTGCAGGTAACTAGGCGAGCAGTGGCTACCCCAGAAGGAGCAATCCCGCTCCAGTCTTCCCAACCATATCAAACTCGATATCCCGCAAACCACTCATTCGCTCATCCCTAAAGGTCGTGTCCATCTTGTGATAACTTCATTGGTATGCTTCGTTGATGCATCCGGAACTACATACGGCCTGATTCATGTAAAACCAGGGATATGTAGGCAGCTCAGAAATCAGGGTGCGGCCTAAATCTCACCAAACCGTTTCGCTCAGTCAAAATCGGTCATCATGTCTTTACCCGACAAACTCTTTCATCCTTTACGGGTAAAGAGGGGCAGCTGTTGATACCTAATTTTCCTCAAAATATTTTAAATTTGCATATATAGCTTGAAAATCATGTATCAATAGTAATTGATATTTTTCCACAATTTTCCTATATTTGTGTTAATCTATCCAACATTTTATTTCCAATAAATAATTATGAAATTGCATTACAAAATGATTTCAAAAGAATTTTTGTTTTTCATTAATTGTTTTGGTCCTATTAAGACAAAATTATTTCATAATTAGCCAGATTGGAACCTTTTGGCTATAATTGCAATAACTTTGCAATTATAGCCCAATCATACGATTTTATACTATCTTTTATCCAGAAATTAATCATTTGTATTTTAAAACTAAGTAATCATTCTTATTTATTTTCTATGCATGAAATTCATTTTTTATAATTAACAGTTATTTTATAAATTATTTTATTTAATTGGGTATTTGATGCGTGGGTAAAATCCATAGTTTTAAGCTTCATATACCTTACATTTTATGTGCTTTTGTGATAAAAATACATGTTATATGTGCATAATGGAGTCTATTTTATGTGTAGGTGAATTGGATATGGAAGCCGAGCTAAATGGGTGCATAAACGTCAAAAATACGCTCAAGAGTCCAAAAGGAGTGACCTGGGCCATAGCAGGGTGTTTTACCCCAAAAGCCTGGGATAACCCGGCGTTAGCCGGGCATTTCAGCCCAAATGCCAGCCACCCCCAGGCGTTACTGGGGCGTTAGAGCCCAAACGCCTGGCCTACCCAAGCTTTAGTTGGGCGTTTGGGGCTTAACGCCTGGGGTCCCTGGTCCGGTAAATTCCGAGTTTTGAAGGTTTTAAGTGTTTCCCGGTTGGAATAGAAGTATCCTACACATTTAGGGTTTATCCCAAACATATAAATAGACCCAAAAACACAACTTTGAGAGGAGGATTCCATTTTTGGAGAGAATATACACACAAGATCATTGAGGAAGCAAAGGATTATCAGTTTTCTTCATCTTAATTTAGTATTTTCCATTTATGCAAGACTTATACAATTGTTTAATTCTAGTATGAGTGGCTAAAAACCCATTGTTCTGGAGTTGTGGTTTAGCCATGAATATTGTTATTCGACATTAACTTAACCTTGATTATAGTTCGTTCAATATATGGTTGTTTCTTCCATTCTGCGTTTAATTGATTAATTGTTTGGCTAGCAATTTGGTTCTATATACTATCTATGTTATGCTTGGGAAAGCCGTATATAGATTAGAGAAGAATTGAAGAGAGCGCGATCTTAACCCTTCAGGGGAGCGGATTTGTGGTTAGGATAGAAATATACCTAGTCACTGTGCTTAATTAAACATCGTAATCTTAGTGTGTTCTAATAGATTAATTTCATAGGAATATAGGCGTTAATATATTGAGAATAGGCGAGTGGTACTTCGGGAGAAGGCTACGAGAGAAATTATCGATTAATTAGCAACCATGATTGAATTATACAAAAAGGGAGAGTTAATTAGAATGCAATACAAATGGTGAATTGATCACAACCCTGATACACAACAATATTCTAGTTACTTGATAATTAGTTCATATAATCGTAGAATAAATTAGATATTCCTGGATTGTGTTTTGGCTCGATTAAATAGCAATTAGAGTGATTCAATAAGTAGTTTACGCAAGTCCCTATGGGCTCGACATTCGATTTAACATTATATTACTTGCTACGACCACGTATACTTGCGTGTGCGATTTGGACCAATAATTTTTTTGCGCCGTTGCCGAGGACTTGAATATAGACTACTTTTTAGTTACTTGCTTTAATTGTTTATTTCATTGAGTCTAACGTCACGTGATTTTTGCTCTAATCTCAGGAACTTCGAGTGAATGCGTAGGGTGAGAAGCCAGGATAGACTTGACGGCTTTGGCCCCGAACCTGAGAGATCATTTCACAGGAGATTGGGAGAAGCAAGAGATACAGACAATCTTCAGGACTTCATCCGAATTCCTGTGAACATGGCAGAGGAACAACACATGGCTGTTCAAGAGGTGGAAATGCCAAGCATTGCTAATGTCACCTCCAGCATCGTGAAGCCCAGAATCACTNTTTTTGGGTCTTCCACACGAGGATCCACAGCAGCACATTTTGAACTTCTTGGAGATTAGTGATACTTATATCACTAATGGGGTCACGCCAGATTATGTTAGGCTCACGCTTTTCCCATTCTCTATATTGGGCGAAGCAAAGCGATGGCTGAAGGCAGAACCAGCTAATTCCATCACAACATGGAACGATCTGGCGAGAAAAATTCTGGCAAGGTTTTTCCCTTCAGGAAAGACTGCAAAGATCAGTAGTGAGATAGTCTCCTTTAGACAGAAAACATGTGAATTGTTATATTCAGCATGGGAAAGATTCAAGGGGCTACTCAGAGATTGTCCTCATCACAATCAGACA
>ML304699.1:0-15310 GCA_005239505.1 Nicotiana paniculata | reverse complement strand
TCTAAACTAGTTCTCTAACACATAAGTTTAATCATACATCACAACTATGTTTTATGAAAGAATGCGTAAAGAAAGATAATACCGACCTTTCTCGGGGCAGTGAACTTGGGGCTTGCGAGGCTTCAAATCTATTCTTCTTTTAACTAGATTTTTTTTTTTTAGGGGATTTTCTCCTCCCCCCGGCTGAAACTTTTGAGAGCTATTTATAAGTGCATCCCCAAGTTATGGCTAGGGTTTCTGAGCGGGATTTGAAGAGAAAGTTTAGCCATTTGAATTTCAAAAGGAAAAAGGCAGAGATGTCACGGGTTGGCTTTGGAATCAAAAGATGTAGCCTTTTGGTTCAGATTTGCAGAGATTCGGCCTTGACAATTCATGAACAAGTGAAGATTTGGTTTGACAATTTTCTGTCACTTTGTACCCTTTTCTCGAAATAGGAGAGAGGGAATAAGAAACATTTCAACTTGTATGAAAATGGTGTAAACAGATCTGTCCATGGCTGAAAGAGGGGTTAAAGTTTTTCTAAAATAAAAGAAAGAGAGGGGAAGAGTATGATGGGAGGTGGCTGCTAATAGGGAAAAAGAAACTAGGGTAAGGTTTATTTCTGAGCTAAATAGGCTTGTTAAATAGGCCTGATGGGTGAATTCTGTTGGGCTCAAGTTTGTATTGAAATTGGGTAGTATTTATTGTTGGGCTAATCTTCCTAATGTAATTATAATAATATAAAATTACTTGATTTATAATATATAAATACCTCAAATATACATTATATTTTCATGAAATATATGTATTTTATTTTCTCAAAATATAAATACGTATACTTTCGCTAGAGTTTATATTGTATAAAAATACATGTACATTTTCTAGTAAAAGAATCTATGTATGAATTGTAGAAATTTTGTTACGTACTGAATTAGTTTTTTTTTTTTTTTAAATAATAGGAAAAATATTACCAATTAAATTTGTTAAAGGTTGGTTTCAAGAGAAAATCTAGGGAAAAAATTCATAAAAAGTACTTGGCATGTTTTTTATTAAGGAATTAAACGCATTAGGTGTCTGATAATGGGTACATGATTTAAAGATGTATGTTATAAATATAATTATTTAGTTTCCATGTATGTAGAATAGCTAATGTCCCTTTGTTTATGGAAATTTTCCTTAAATTTGCCTATTTATTTATTTATTAGCTATTTAAGAGTGGGCTAATGAAAGAGAATGGGTGGAATTTCTTTCTTCTTTGCATTTTTAAAAAAAAAAGCTATTAATATGAAATAAGTAATTAAAATTTTATATGCTTTATATTAAATAATTTGCTGGTGTTTGAATAATTACGAACTTATGTTGTAAATATCTATTTAGTAGATAACCATTAATTTAAATGGGTATGCAATCAATATATAAATATATTACAAATAGGAGCGGGAATAATGTGATGCAGTGACAAATATTTGTAAAGAAAAATACCATTGGTTGATTAACTTTGAATGGAATTATTTGAGAGATAAAATCGTAGTGGTAATAGTAGTAGTAGTAGTAGTAGTAGTAGTAGTTGTTGTTGTTGTAGTTGTAGTAATAGTATTAATAATAATAATTAATGAGAATATTAATAATAATCAATAACAACAACAACGATAATAGTATTATTTAATGATGATAACAAATAACAAAACTAACAAGACTAATTAGATTTATTTTGGGATAAAAATAGTAAAAATAAGTATTCTTACATTATTCACGATATTAGAAGCTCAAATAAACAATTTGGAAGAAAGGAGGGACAAAATTGGATGTCAACAACCGTTAGGAAAAATCTCGCATTTCTTGAATTCTAGTCGTGCAAATCTATTGATTCTGGCAACTAAACTTCTATTGTTTCATTCTCTCACAGATGGTGAGGACACGCACTACCGGACAGGGCGATCAGCCACTAGTGGGACCGATGAGGGGTCGAGGCCGCAGTCAAGGCCGTGGTAGGGGTAGAGGTGCAGCATGCGCAGCTACCGGGGCGGTACCCATAGACCCGCCTATTGTTCCAGATCAGGTCCTAGCCATAGATGTTCCAGTGGGACCAGCTCTGGCACCAGCTGTGCCTATTGTTATTCCGGGTCTTCAGGAGACCTTGGACCAGATTTTGACCGCATGCACCAGTCTTGCTCAAGCGATCGCTATTTCTACTTCACTCGCTACTTCTCAGGCCGGAGGAGACACTCAGACTCTAGATGCCCGTACAATTGAGCAGGTTATTCAGGGGCTTCGAACACCGGAGGCAGTTCCAACTCAGCAGGTTGCACCAACCCAGGATTTTGTGGTTCTAGCTATGGCTGACGACGAATAGAGCAGGTTGGAGATATTTGGGAGACTTCGGCCTCCGACTTTCATTGGTGCTGAGGGAGAGGATGCCCAGGTCTTAGATTTTCAAAGAATGCTTCGTACGGTATGGATATTGGAGACCAGTGGGGTATCGTTTATTACCTTCCAGTTCTCAGGAGCTGCATTTACTTGGTGGGAGGCTTATGAGAGGTGTAGGACCGTTGGTGCAGCGCCCCTTACTTGGCAGCAGTTTTCCACTCTCTTCTTAGAGAAGTATGTTCCATAGTCCCGCAGAGAGGAGCTGCACAGGCAGTTTGAGCAGCTGCAACAGGGTGATATGATGGTGTCATAGTACGAGATGAGGTTTTCAAAGCTTGCCCGTCATGCTATTTGGTTAGCCCCTACAGAGAGAAATAGGATCAGGAGATTCGTGGATGGCCCCTACATCCGCTGGTCGTGTTCCTCACAATTCTCATAAGGGGAACCCATCATTCAGTGCTCTTCCAGCCCAGAGTTCATCTCGAGCACTATCGATTCAGGACTCATCTATGCCTGATTCTTCCATAGGTTATCCTGGTGCTAGGGGTTACCTTCAGTCCCCGAATCCAACACCGGGGAGTTGTTACGAGTGTGGATAGTTTGGGCATATGAGGAGGCAGTGTCCTCATTTTCTTGGGGGTCCATCTCAGCAGAGGGGTCAGCCCTCGACATCAGCTCTAGTTACTTCACCACCTGCCCAGGCAACGAGGGTGGGGGTCAGGCATCTAGAGGCCGTCCTAGAGGGGGAGGTCGATCCGGTAGAGGTCAGGCCCATTTTTATGCACTTCCAGCCAGACCAGATGCTATGGCCTCACATGCAGTGATTACAGGTATTGTTTCAGTTTTTCACCGAGATGCTTCAGTCTTATTTGATCCTGGTTCCATGTATTCCTATGTTTCATCATATTTTGCCCACTTTCTAGATATGCCCCACGAGTCCTTAGTCACGTCTGTTCATATGTCGACTCCGGTGGGCGATACTATTATTGTGGATCGAGTGTATCGTTTGTGTGCGATATCTATTGAGGGTCTTGAGACCCGAGTGGATCTTCTATTGCTTAGCATGGTTGAATTTGATGTGATATTGAGCATGGATTGGCTACCTCCGTGTCATGTTGTTCTAGATTGTCACGCTAAGATTGTGACCTTAGGGATGCCGAGATGTCCGAGAGTCGAGTGTAGAGGTTCTATTGATTATGTGCCTAGTAGGGTGATTTCATACCTGAAGGCTCAACGTATGGTAGAGAAAGGATGTCTGTCTTATTTGGCTTTTTTGAGAGATGTCAGTGCTGAGACTCCCATTGTCGATTCTGTTCCTGTAGTCCGTGAGTATCTGGACGTGTTTCCTACAGATCTGTCAGGCATGCCGCCCGACAGGAATATTGATTTTGGCATTGAGCTAGTGCCGGGCACTCAGCTTATTTCTATTCCACCGTATCTTATGGCGCCAACGAAGTTGAAGGAATTGAAAGAGAAGCTTCAGGAAATCCTAGAAAAGGGGTTCATCCGGCCTAGTTTCTCACCTTGGGGTGCACCGGTGTTGTTTGTGAAGAAGAATGATGGTTCCATGAGAATGTGTATTGACTACAGGCAGCTGAACAAGGTTACAGTCAAGAATAAGTATCCTTTGCCTCATATTGATGATTTGTTTGACTAGCTTCAGGGAGACAGGGTGTTCTCTAAGATTGACTTGAGCTCCGCGTACCATCAGCTGAAGATTCGGGATTCAAATGTTTCCAAGACGGCTTTCAGGACCCGTTATGGCCACTATGATTTTTTGGTGATGTCTTTTGGGTTGACCATTGGCCCAGCAGCATTCATGCATCTAATGAACAACGTATTTCAACTATTTTTGGATTCCTTTGTTATTGTGTTCATTGATGACATCCTGGTGTATTCTCGTAGCCAGGAAGAGCATGCTCAGCATTTGAGGGTTGTATTGCAGAGATTGAGGGAGGAGAAGCTTTATGAGAAGTTCTCCAAGTGTAAGTTTTGGCTTGGCTTAGTAGCTTTCTTGGGACACGTGGTGTCCATCGAGGGTACTCAGGTTGATCCGGAGAAGATAGAGGCGGTGCAGAGTTGGCCCAGACCGTCCTCAGCTACAGAGATTAGGAGCTTCCTTTGTTTGGCGGGATATTACCGTCGCTTTGTGGAGGGATTTTCTTCTATTGCTTCACCCTTGACCAAATTGACTCAGAAGGGTGCTCTGTTCAGGTGGTCAGACGAGTGTGAGAAGAGCTTCCAGAAGCTCAAGACGGCTTTGACCTCATCTCCGGTGTTAGTATTGCCATTAGCTTCAGGTTCTTATACCGTGTATTGTGATGCCTCGAGGATAGGCATTGGTTGTGTTTTGATGCAGGATTTTAGGGTGATTTCCTACTCCTCGTTCCAGTTGAAGACTCATGAGAATAATTACCCGATGCATGATCTCGAGCTAGTAGCCATTGCTCATGCCTTGAAGATTTGGCATCATTATTTGTATGGGGTTCATTGTGAGGTTTTTACTGATCACCGTAGCCTGCAGCACTTGTTTAAACAGAAGGATCTAAATTTGCATCAGAGGAGATGGTTGGAGCTTCTCAAGGACTATGATATCACTATTCTATACCATCCGGGGAAGGCCAATGTAGTGGCCGATGCCTTGAGTCGCAGAGCAGAGAGTTTGGGGAGTCTAGCATATCTTCCAGCAGCAGAGAGACCATTAGCACTTGATGTTCAGGCCTTAGCAGTCCACTTGGTGAGGTTGGATCTATCGGAGCCCCGCTGGGTATTAACTTGTGTAGCCTCTAGGTCTTCTCTTTATGACCGTATCAGAGAGCACCAGTATGATGACTCACACTTGCTCGTTCTTCAGGATAGAGTCCGGCGAGGTGATGCCAGGGATGTAGTTATTGGAGATGATAGTGTTAAGAGGATGCAGGGTCGGATATGTGTACCTAATGTAGATGGGCTTCGGGAGTTTATTCTCGAGGAGGCCCACATCTCGTGGTATTCCATCCATCCGGGTGCCGCAAAGATGTATCAGGATCTGAGGTAGCATTATTGGTGGAGGCGGATGAAAAAGAATATTGTTGGATTTGTAGCTCGGTGTCTCAACTGCCAGCAGGTATGAGAACCAGAGACCCGGTGGATTGCATCAGAGGTTGGTTATTCCTGAGTGGAAGTGGGAGTGGATCACCATGGACTTTGTAGTCGGGCTCCCACGAACTTCGAAGAGGTTCGATGTTATATGGGTTATTGTGGATCGGCTGACCAAGTCAGCTCACTTCATTCCTGTTGGTACTACTTATTCTTCAGAGCGGCTAGCTGAGATTTATATCAGGGAGATTGTTCGGATGCATGGTGTTCCAGTTTCCATCATCTCCGACAGAGGTACTCAGTTCACATCGCAGTTTTGGAGGTCCGTGTAGAGAGAGTTGGGTACTCAGGTTGAGTTGAGCACATTTTCATCCTCAGGCGGATGGTCAGTCTGAGCGTACTATTCAGATACTAGAGGACATGTTGCGCTCTTGTGTTATTCACTTTGGGGGTTCATGGGACAAGTTTCTTCCACTCGTGGAGTTTGCATATAATAATAGTTCAGTCGAGTATTCAGATGGCTCCATATGAGGCTTTGTATGGGAGGAGGTGTAGATCTCCGATTGGTTGGTTTGAGTCGGGTCAGGCCAGGCTCTTGGGTACAGATTTGATACAGGATGCTTTAGATAAGATGAAGTTGATACAGGAGAGGCTTCGCACGGCGCAGTCGAGGCAGAAGAGTTAGGCGGACTGGAAGGTCCGGAATGTATCTTTCATGACGGGGAAGAAGGTCATGCTGAAGGTTTCACCCATGAAAGGTGTTATGCGATTTGGGAAGAGGGGAAAGTTGAGTCCCCGGTTCATTGGGCCTTTTGAGGTGCTTCAGAGGGTTGGAGATGTGGCTTATAAACTTGCCTTGCCACCTAGCTTGTCGAGCATGCATCCGATATTTCATGTTTCCACGCTTCAGAAGTATATTGGCGACCCGTTTCATGTTTTGGACTTCCGTTCGGTTCAGCTAGAGGGTGATATGTCTTATGAGGTGGAGCCAATAGATATTTTGGGTCGTCAGGTCAGAAGGTTGAGGTCTAAGGATATAGCTTCAGTGAAAGTGCAGTGGAGAGGGCAGCCGGTGGAGGAGGCCACCTGGGAGACCGAGCGGGAGATACGGAGCAGATATCCCCACCTATTTGAGACTCCGGGTATGTTTCTAGACTCGTTCGAGAACGAACATTTATTTAAGAAGGGGAGAATGTAACGAGCCAGCTAGTCGTTCGGAGAGTTTAGCCTGTATCCCCCATTACTTCATTCTTGTATGGTTCAGCTCTTTTTTGTTGCGTTGGGTTGATTGGTCCGGGTTCGGAGTGGTTGTGGAGAGAAATGAGACACTTAGTCTCTTAAGTTGGTGATTTAGTTTGAAAAGTCAACCGGAAGTTGACTTATAGGTAAATGATGTCGGAATGTGGTTTTTGTGGCTCGGATAGCTTCATTAGGTGATTTGGGACTTAGGAGGGTGTGCAGAATGTCATTCGGAGGTCCGGAGTAGGATTAGGGCTTGAAATTGGAGAGTATAAATTGGGGATTTGAGGGGCCATTTGGGGTCCGATTTTGATGTATTTGGTATGTATGAACTCGTGAGAGCGTAAGGATCCTAGTTTTGTGATTTTTATCTGAATCCGAAACGTGAGCCCGGGGGTCGGGTTTGGTCAATTCTGGGATTTTTGAAGTAAATTGGTTATTTTCGACTGGGCTTTATTCCTTTAGCATATTTTGATGATATGAATATGTTTTGAATAGATTCGGGACGCGTTGAGGCCGAGTCGAGGGGAAAAGGCATCGCGGAGTAGTTTTTCATCTGGTTTGAGGTAAGTAACGATTGTAAATCTAGACCTGAGGGTATGAAAACCCGGTATTTCGTAGACGCACATGCTAGGTGACGGGCGTGTGGGCGTGCACCGGTAGGGGTTGTAACTTGGTTTGTCCCGTAACGACTATTAAGCCGCGTATTTGATTTGAAATCATATGATATTCCGTATTTTAGAGATTTATACTATATTTTGGACTGTACGCCATGTTTGGGGCCTTGTGCCGACCTGTTTGGACCCTCAGGGGTGTTTTACTACTACTCTCATACTGTTTTGATAGAAAAATATAATCTCAGTCATGATTTATACTTGTTCACTGTTCATTCCTGTTTATCACTCTATTTTCAAACAAATGAAAGATATTTTTGGGCTGATCCCCGTGATTTGTGATGAGTTGCCCGAGTGGCTTGTGAGGATGATGACTGAGTGAGGCCGAGAGATGGATTGTGAGGATAGTGATGGTGTCACAATCCAAAATCTATTACGGTCGTGATGGCCTCGAACACCATCGTTAAGCAAGCCAATCATTAATTAGTTGAAATAAATTCCTATTTTAACATCTTTATTTGAAATCATTACCTTTAACTTATTACGTAATAACCAAACGAAAACCCGTTAAGTAAATACGACGGTGTAATTATTCCATATAATAGAAAATATATCCCAAACACATCCCGGAACCCGGTGTCACAAGTGCATGAGCAAATTCTAAGAATTTCACGAATACTACAAAAGCTTGTCCGAAATACAAATTGGACAAGGAATTTAAAACAAAGTGCATACAATACGAGGGAGACTCTGTCAGCTGTGGATCGCCTCCGGATGATGCAGCTCGCCTAAGTCTCCAAACCAGCCACATCGCTATGAAAGTACTTGCGTAATAAAAATGCACAACAAATGTAGCATGAGTACGAAAACAACGTGTACTCAGTAAGTATCCCGTCTAACCTCAGAGAGGTAGTGACGAGAGGTCGACTTGACACTCACTAAGGTCCAACAAAATCCTTTAACAAGATATGATATCAGTAATAGGCATACGAGGATGATAAAAACAGTAAACATTAAAGATAATTGTAATTCAAATAAATACTGAAAGTAAATAAATAATTACTACTTCACTTTCCCCCAAATATCTTAAATAAACAATTACTTCTTCATTTTCCCCCAAATATCTTAAATAAATAATTACTTCTTCATTTTCCCCCAAATATCTTAAATAAACAATTACTTCTTCATTTTCCCCCAAATATCTTGTCACTTCAAAATCCATGGAATCATTAACAATTTAGCATGTTGGCATGAAAATCCATGGAATCATTATCTTTATTAGCATGTTAGCATTAATAACGGTACACTCTAGCCTTCTTAGGAAATAAATTACAAATTCAATAGCATTATCAGTCTAATATTATTGGCCGGATCACATGTACAACATGAAAGGCATGCTAGTGGGTCCTAGACTACCCGAACATAAGCATAATAGTAGCTACGCACGGACTCTCGTTACCTCGTGCTTACGTAGACCCCGCAGATAGTAGCACATACTTAATTAGTTCACCTAGGGGGACAATTACCCCTCACAAAGTTAGAAAGGAGACTTACCTCACTCCAAAATTTCATAACCGACTTCCAAGCCCTTCCGAACACTCCTACCCACAACGCCCCAAAATTATTCAAATAAAGACAAACCAATGAAAATATACTCTAAGATTTGCAACAATTCAAATTATATAATTTCCTAACTCCGCACAGGGAATTGACCAAAATGCCCTTGGGCCCACGTGCCCGGATTCCGAAATTTCTCGAAGATAAACTCTACCCATAGCTTTAGTAACTCAAATATACAATTTACTCTAAATTCCATGCTCAAATTCGTGGTAGAAATCCAAAATAAAATTTCTAGGTTTATTCCTCCAAAAATCCCAATTTCCTACTAATTTCCATGTCTAATTCCATGCAAGATCATATATTTAACTTAGGAATGGGAAGAAATCACTTACCTTGCGATGCTTGATGAAAATCCTCTCTTGAAGCTCCTCCAAATCGCCCACACCAAATGAAATTAGGAGAAGAAATGAATATTTCCTGTTTTAAAAACATTCTGCCCAGGCATATTTTTGCACCTGCGATCCGAATCTCGCACCTGCGCTTCCGCAGGTGCGCCCAAACTTCCGCACCTGCGGCTTACTCAGCCCCAGCGAAACTTCGCACCTGCGCCACAATGTCCGCATTTGCGCCTTTACAGATGCGGAAAATACATCGCACCTGCGCTCCCATCCAAGCCACCAAAATCTCGCACCTGCGGCCCAAGCCTCGCAGGTGAGGTCACACTAGATGAAAGCAACCTCAGTCTTCTTCAAACTCCAAACTTGATCTGTTAACCACCCGGAATCCACCCGAGGTACCCGGGACCCCGTCCAATAACACCAACCTATTCCAAAACATAGTGCGGACTTGCTCAAGGCCTCAAATCACATTAAACAACGCTGAAACGAAAAATCGCACCCTAATTCAATATTTATGAACTTATAAATATAAAACTTCCACCTCCGATGCCGAAACTTGTCACGGCCTGAAATCCCACCTTCAGGCCGTGATGGCGTCTAACATTGAGCCTGCTAGACAAGCCAACGTTACCGGTTATTCTTATTTATTCCTTTGTTATTTAGCATTTAAAAAGTGATATACAAGAACAAATAGAAATAAGAATGCGGAAGATAAGAAATTCAACAACTTAAATAATAAATCTTATGAGATTTCCTTAAACATACCCCCAGAACTGGTGTCGCAATTTCACGGACAGTCTAAGATTTACTAAAAACATGAGTCTAAAATAAATAAGTGTAGCTGTCTAGAAATACAAGATAAGACAGAAGGAAAGAAATATATGGTGACGCCAAGGCCTGTGGACGCCTGCAGGACTACCTTGGTGTCGCTGTGGACTGAAGGATACTCCCTCGCTCAATGTCCACTGGGTCCGGCTCCGTAATCTGCACAACATAAAGAAGTGCAGGTGTAGCATCAGTACAACCGACCCCATGTACTGAGTAAGTGTCGAGCCTAACCTCGGCGAAGTAGTGACGAGGCTAGGACACGACAAATAATATCACCAATGTATTTTAAATAAAATATAACCGGAAATAACCACAAGAAATAAACAGTAAGTACAATAACGGGGAAACTGCTGGGGAGGGGGGATAGCAAATACTGAAATGACGGAACGAAGCAACAGTCCAAATATCCGAAAATAATAACGGGAATTGACAACACAAATTAAATAGTGAAGAGAAACGGCATGGCATGTCCCCTCATGCATAACAATATAAAATATGGCACGGAATGTCCCCTCATGCATAAACAACATAAACATGGCACGGAATGTCCCCTCGTGCAATAAACAACATAAACATGGCACGGAATGTCCCCTTGTGCAATAAACATTACAATCACAGCACGGGATGTCCCCTCATGCATATATATATCATCAACACGGCACGTAATGTCCCCTCGTGCATAAACAACATAAACATGGAACGAAATGTCCCCTCGTGCAATAAACATCACAATCACGGCACGGAATATCCCCTCATGCATAAACAACATAAACATGGAACGAAATATCCCCTCGTGCATAACATCATACAACATGGCACGGAATACCCCCTCGTGCATAATAACATAAAACAATAGTTGGCATGAAAATCAACAAATAAGAAACCTTCAATGCACGGAATAATCAACAAGAATAATACCATCCCGGCAAGGGACACAGCTATAACCAATCCTATACGTGTATAATCCAACATAATGTTCCTCAACCGATAAACTTCTCAACAATACCCACATCTAAGAATTTCCACCAACTGAATGGCTATCAAATTGATATTAAACCCATAAACATAGTAAAAGCCAATAAATAGCATATAATTGCAAATTTACGACTCACGGTCATGCTTGACAACAACATATAGGTACTCGTCACCTCACCTATACATTGAATATAGAATAAACACGTAGCAATTAGGACTCAATACCTATTCCCTCAAGCTAAGGTTAGGCCAAACACTTACCTCGACTCTGAAGGTCAAAATCACGCCTCAAGCACAACTTTTCCTCTCAAATCCGTCTCCGAAACAATCATATCTAGACATAATCGACTCAATAATATCAATAATATTCAACAATTAAATTCCAAAGGCTAATTATAGATTTCCCAACATTCTTCCAAAATTTTCAAAATTCGACCCTGGGTCTGCTTGGTCCAAACACGAGGTTCGGACAAAACCCGATCACACATTCCCCCACGAGCCCGAATATGTAATTTATTTTGAAATCCCACCCCAAAATGAGGTCAAATTCTCAAATAATCAAAAAGTCCTAAGTCTACCCAAATCCCTATTTTTTCTACCCTAAATCCCATGTTTTAGGTCTAGAAATCTAATGGGTGTTGATAAATATTGAAGGAAATGAGTCTAGGATTACATACCTATGAAGTTGTGGTGAAGTTTTCTTGCAAAAATCGCCCAAGATGAAGAGGAGAAGAAGAAATTATGAAATTTGGGTCTAATCCCGTAATGGGTTCTGTTTTGGGTATTTAAAAATGACTGGGCAAAATTATTCACCGCGTCCGCGGGCCCCAGGCCGCGTTCGCGAAGGGTTGGTTACACAGACCTGTGCGTTCGCGGTTGTGGGCCGCGTTTGCACAGGGTATTTTACACCCAGCCCCTAACTCTCCCCCCTATGGCAGTGCGGTCGCGACCTAACCCATGCGATCGCACAGTTGTCCCTGACCTACACTCCGCGCTCGCATCCGTATGGGTGCGTTCGCATCCGTATGGGTGCATTCGACTGAGTAAAAACTGTCCTGCCCCCAGCCCTCTCTAAACCTATGCGTTCGCACCCCCTTATGTGCGTTCGCATAGAGTAATTTCCACCCAGACCTCTATAACCCAGTGCGTTCGCACTCCCTTGAGTGCGTTTGCATAGGGTAAAATACCTGGACACCAGAAAATGCATTAAACACCAGATTTTTCTATGTTTTTGCACTCTGACACCTACCCGAAACTCACCCGAGCCATCGGGGCTCAAAACCAAATACACACACGACATCAGAAACATCTTACGGACTTATTCAAGTAATCAAAACACCAAAATAACATCGTAAACATCGAATTAAGCCTCAAAATCAATGAAATTCCTTTAAACTTCAAAAACTTCTAATTTTTCCATTTTTGATCCGAATCACGTCAAACTAAGTCCGTTTCTCACCAAATTTCACAGATAATACATATAAACATAATGAACCTGTTCCGGGCTCCGGAACCATAATACGGGCCCGGTTTCACATCAAATCTCATTTTCAAAAACCTTTATATTTTTTAGAAAGCAATTTTCTTCAAAAATTCATTCCTCGGACTTGGGACCTCGGAATTCGATTTCGGGCATACGCCCAAGTCCCATATTTTCCTACAGACCCTTCAGGGCCGTCAAATCACGGATCCAGGTCCGTTTACCAAAATTATTGACCAAAGTCAACTTTATTCAAATTTCAACACAAAAATATCATTTTTTTATCAATTTTTCACATAACGGCTATACGTCCAGGCTGTGCACGCAAATTGAGGTGAGATATAAGGAGGTTTTCACGGCCTCGGAACATAGATTTAGCTAAAATTACATAGGATGACCTTTTGGGTCATCACAATCTCCACCTCTAAAACAATCGTTCGTCCTCGAACGGACATAGAAAGGTACCTGAATCGGGGAAAAAATGGGGATATCGGCTCTGCATATCGGACTCGGACTCCTAGGTAGCTGCCTCAACAGGCTGACCTCTCTACTGAACACGAACAGAAGGATAACTCTTTGATCTCAACTGACGAACCTGCAGAGCTAATATGGCTACCGGCTCCTCCTCATAAGTCAGATCCTTATCCAACTAGACACCGCTGAAGTCAAGTACATGATAGGGATCGGCAATATACCTCTGAAGCATAGATATATGAAACATCGGATGTACGGCTGATAGACTAGGTGGCAAAGCAAGTCTGCAGGTCATCTCTCACACCTTGTCTAGAATCTCAAATGGACCAATATACCTAGGGCTCAACTTGCCCTTCCTTCCGAACCTCATCACGCCCTTCATGGGCGACACTCGAAGAAATACCCGGTCTCCAATCATAAATGCCAAATCACGAACTCTACGATCCGCATAACTCTTCTGCCTGGACTGAGCTGTACGAAGTCTATCCTGAATAATCTTCAATTTATCCAAGGCATCCTAAAATACCTCTGAACCCAACAATCTAGCCTCTTCTGTCTCGAACCACCCAACTGGCGACCGATACCTCCTACCATACAACACCTCATACGGAGCCACCTGAATGCTCGAGTGATGGGTGTTGTTGTAGGCAAACTCAGCTAAAGGTAAGAACTGGTCCCATGAACCTCCAAAATCAATGACACATGCTCGCAACATATCCTCCAAAATCTGAATAGTACACTCGGATTGTCCGTCCATCTGAGGATGAAATGTTGTGCTCAAATCAACCCGTGTGCCCAGCTCACGCTGAATACTCTCCAGAAATGGGAGGTAAACTGAGTACCTCGGTCAAAAATATTGGACACAGGCACACCATGCAATCGAACAATATCCCTCATATAGATCTTTGCCAACTTCTCCGAAGAATACAAAACTGATACAAGAATGAAGTGTGCTGACTTGGTCAGCCTATCCACAATAACCCACGCTGCCTCAAACATCCTCAGAGTCCGTGGGAGTCCAACTACGAAATCCATGGTGATACGCTCCCATTTCCTATCTCGGGAAGCTCAATCTACTGCATCAAACCACCAGGTCTCTGGTGCTCGTACTTAACCTGCTGACAGTTCAAGCACCGATCTACATATGCTACAATATCCTTCTTCATCCTCCGCCACCAATAATGCTGCCGCCAGTCCTGGTACATCTTTGCGGCGCCCAGATGAATGGAATACCGGGAACTATGGGCCTCCTGCAATATCAACTCACGAATACCATCAACATCGGGTACACAAATCCGACCCTGCATCCTCAAGACTCCATCGTCATCAACTGTGACCTGCTTGGCACCTCCGTGCCGGACCGTATCACTAAGAACACATAAATGATGATCATCATACCGCTTGGCCCGAATACGATCATATNTCACAAATACCATCAACATCGGGTACACAAATCCGACCCTACATCCTCAAGACTCCATCGTCATAAACTGTGACCTGCTTGGCACCTCCGTGCCGGACCGTATCACTAAGAACACATAAATGATGATCATCATACCGCCTGGCCCGAATACGATCATACAATGAAGAACAGGCCACAGTATGGGCCAAAACACTGCCAGTCTCAAAAACCTCCAATCTCATGAACCGCTTGGCCAAAGCCTGAACATCTAAAGCAAGCGATCGCTCTCCGACTGATAGATAAGCAAGACTACCCATACTGGCTGACTTCCGGCTCAAGGCATCGGCTACCATATTG
This sequence comes from Nicotiana paniculata, assembly GCA_005239505.1. NCBI lineage: Eukaryota > Viridiplantae > Streptophyta > Magnoliopsida > Solanales > Solanaceae > Nicotiana > Nicotiana paniculata. The sequence goes on along the minus strand of ML304699.1, from coordinate 559 downwards.
GCCTTCCCCGGATTATATNTCCTCTGCCTCATATTCAACTCCTTCTGCTTGAACAGATACTGCAAACTCTTATGATCCGTGAACACCTCACATGGCACCCCATACAGATAATGCCTCCAAATCTTCAACACAAGAACAATAGCTGTTAACTCCAAATCATAAACTGGATAGTTCTTCTCATGAACCTTTAACTGACGAGAACAATAGGCTATAACCTTTCCACCCTGCATCAACACTACACCAAGCCCCACCCGTGAAGCATCACAATACACGGTATATGGTCCTGAACCTGTGGGCAAGACTAACGCCGGTGCCGTGGTCAAGGCTGTCTTGAGCTTCTGAAAGCTCACCTCACACTCATCTAACCACCTGAACTGGGCACCCTTCTGAGTCAATCTGGTCATCGGGGCTGCAATGGATGAATAGGCCTCCACAAACCGGCGATAATAACCTGTTAAGCTCAAGAAACTCCGAATCTATGTAGCTGAAGTAGGCCTAGGCCAATACGAAACTGATACAGGAATGAAGTGTGCTGACTTGGTCAACCTATCCACAATAA
>MDKI01040236.1:0-42742 GCA_005239505.1 Nicotiana paniculata | reverse complement strand
TCAAATGGTAGTCAATTTGAGTTAAATTAATTTGGGCAATAAGAAATTAGTCACACTTAACAAGTAGACCTAATTTTAAAAATCATCTAGCAACATAGTCGATCTAAGTCCTAGATAACTAGTTAAGATCAATCATTCAATTAACTAAGTTTAAGAACAAATGATTCACTCAGTCTCACCCTTAAGTAATTTCAACTTCTAGTAAATAAATTAAATCAATTTCATTAGCACTAGTACTGATTTGAAATATTAAGTTAATCAACCTACTAACTTAACATTATTCCCTGATTACTAAAGAGTAATTCTAGGATGTCCTAAGGGTTAGTATAGGATTTTAATTGAGGAATCTTGGGTGTAACAACCCAAGAACCTTCTAGAATAAGGAAATATCAAGAAATCAGATATTTTAGGGTTAAAATAGTAATTTCAAAAGGGGAATAAGGGATGTAATGTTCTGAAAATAGGCAGCTGTCCCAAAAGGATAAGGGTGACAGCTGCATTGGTACTATTTCAAGCTTATTGGATAAGGAATATGCTGAGCATATCCTATCCCAAATGCCCATATATATACACACACTTTTTACCACTAGGGGAGATTTTTTTTGGACTCTTCTTTGAACCTTTTTTGGACTGGAAAATACAACTCTTTTGACTACTAAAAGACTTGAAAAAACAGAAACAGAAAGGGATTGCAGTTAGGAGTGTGAAAACAATCTGAACTTAGTCTGTCTTGTAGCTGTGGTTTTCTTTCCTAAAGGACCTGGTTTTGTTGCTGTCTTTGTTCAATCGTTTGGTATTCAAAATCATCCTTTTCTGGATTTCTTTACTATGGGTTTCTTGTTGTTCGTGGGTGCTGTTTGTGGCTGCTGGGTTTTTCTTCTTCTTGCCGATTTCCATCTGCCTGACCTTTATTTGGTCAGGTTCCTTTTGTTATCTTGCTCTTAAAGGTATGTAAGCTGAGTTTGTTTTATGAAATATAAAGATCTGAAATCCACTGTCTTTCCTCCATGAATCTGTATTTTTATTTGCTTAAACCTATTCATGTATAAACTTATGTGACAAAGATGTGAGGCATGTATATAGAGTATTACATTATGTTTGTTTAGTTTCTAATCTCTGAACTTCATATAAGTCTGCTTCAATTTAAAACTGTCTTTATATGATTGTGTAATTGAGGGGTTGTTGGAAAACAACATCAAAGGGTAATGAACTTAACCTCTAATGGTTAAATTCATCCTATAAAGATTATTAAATATTGGTCTGGTCCAGGCCTAAGAAATCTAGATATTATCATGAAACAACACTAGGGTAGATGAATTTGACCCTCTATAATGGTCAAATTCACCCCATATTAGCTGCTTAAACAGTAGCTTATCACCCTTTAAGGGTACAAAAAATGGGTAATCAATAGGAGCTTTAGAGTAGGGAATCTGAACCCTTCAAATGGTTAGATTCACCCTCTCAAAAATGGCAAAAAAATCAAAATCACAGAACAATTATGAGATGAATAGGACCTTTATGGAGTTGAATCTGACCCCTTTCTATGGTTAGATTCAGTCCATAAAAGGCAAGAACCTACTCTGTAAAAAATGGTGTAAGAACATCATCATGGTTGAGTCAAATCCCCTTTATGGTATGACTTATCCTGCGAATGCTTAAAAGCCTATTGGTACTACTGTCCAAATAGCAATTTTTGGAATTATAGTTAAGATGCTCTTATTTGTGTCCTCTTGGTCATTAAAGAGACTCGGTAAGTAAGTGTCCATGGATATAAACTTAGGTTAATGTTGTCATGGTGGGATTAAAAGTCTGACCCATTCATGGTCAGATTCACCCTATGATAATGCATAAACAGTTGTAGAATAGTCAGATTATTATTACAAAAGGCATCAAGGAAGGGGATCTGAACCTATAAATGGTCAGATTCGCTCCTTAGGAAATTCCTAAAATGACCAAAGTTCTTTCTAAATACAAGCTAAGGACGTGAAAGGGTTGTTGGCTCGCACATGAGCAGCAGCGAATTTGCATTATTATCTTGTTTGTTGTTTTTTTTACTATTGCAAATGTACAGTAGAAAACGAGAATGTAATAAACTAATTTTCTTCTTTTTTTGTACTATTTGTAAAGAAGGGACTGAACTAAATTCATATTCAGTTTATGTCGTTTCATTTCATGGAACTAGGTCGGCTCCTCATTTTAGTAATTATTGTAACGGTTTGATTATTTTCCAAAACCCCTCCCTTTTTGTACAATCTCAATATATACGTATAAGAAGAAACAAATTCATCTTGAGGACTATAGGTTTGAAAATATTTATTTCATAAAAACTCATTTGATTTACAAAACAACGAAAAGAAAATCTTTCATTTTCGTCTCCAAAATGAATTGCCAAACGAGTAGGTATACATTTTATAGTCCAAAGGCATTTTGTATGAACTTGTAAACATTTGCTAAGATTCTAAAAAAATTAATAAGTGCTCCAGATTCAGTGACTCTCGAGAAATTCAAACAGGAATCTGTGATCCAAAAGTCTTTTTGTGCGTTTTGAACTTTCTGAGTTTGCAACACAGTAACATGTATAAATTCTATCGAACAAGGCTCTGTACATACGACATTAAATAACAAAAATCTAGGTCATTTGGAATTGTTAAAATCCGTTAAGTCAACACCATAGCTAAATGTGCTCATTTGACTCCTTAAATAAGCGACTTGCAAATCAGGAGTCTGATTTTCTTTATGTGATGGCATGATTCCCTTTATAGTTGTGTAGTTTCAATCTCTTTTACAACTAAGCCATAATTAGGATTGGCCAAAAGGCTTAAAAATAAATTAGGGCTAAAATGTGGCCATAGCCCAAACTATGTTGTCTTTTAGGCTGACGAATTTCATGTTTAGGCAACCCTCTAGGTATAAAGATAATTTTTAGTTTGAAATTTGGTAAAGAATCGAGTATTATCTCAAATTACCATAACATACACTCGGGAGTGGCAACTCGTGCCCCCGACCCTCAACTCCAAACAATAAATAAAATTTCACATAGCAATCACGGGTGCATTTCATGTAACGTGTTTGCGATGTGTCCCAAAACAAACAAGTGTACGCCATCGTAACTTGTCCAAGATAAATACATAAACGTCCTAATTGATTTCAAAACTAAAATGTTATTTCAAATAGAAAACCCTAAAGAATAATCAAACATCACCTCAAATAGGCTCTTTAAAACTGTCATGACCATAGTCTTTACTACGTAATCTACACTCGGGTGCGACAACTCATGTCCCCGTCTTCAACTTAAAATTTTAATAAAAATCACATGTTGTAATTGTGGGTGAATTTCATGTGGCTCAGTAATAATATGTCCAAAAACAAACAAGTGCACGCCATCGTGACTTGTTTCAAGATAAATCCATAAAAGCGGCTAAAAAATGAAAAAGGCTAAAAAGCACAATAGGTTTAAAACATGTAAATAATCAGATAATTAGGCCAAATATTAATAGTTAAGCGACCGTGCTAGAACCACGGAACTCGGGAATGCCTAACACCTTCTCCCGGGTTAACATAATTCCTTACTCGGATTTCTGGTCGCAGACAAATTAAAACAGAGTCAAAATTTCCTCGGTTTGGGATTTTTAAATAACAAGGTGTCCCAGAGCATTGTCAAAAATCCGGGTGGTGACTCTGAAATAAACAAATAAATCCCAAATCCGAATAATGTCATTTGAATTGGAAAAACTCCCCATATCATCCCTTTCGGGAAAAAGGAGGTGTGACACCTATGAGTTGCTGAATGGAAGGAAGCCCAAGCTGACTCACTTAAGAACATTTGGGTGCAAATGTTATGTCCTCAACAATGGAAATGATCAACCTGGAAAATTTGATGCTAAGAGTGATGAAGGAATTTTTTTGGGGTACTCTTCTCAAAGTAAAGCCTACAAGGTATACAATAAGCAGACTCAGTGTGTTGACAAGAGTGTTCATGTAATCTTTGAGGAGTCTTATCTCTCATGTTAGAAGAGCAAGAAGGATGATCAAGATGGAGAGCCTCTGCTGGTTCCAGGAGAGGTCATTGATATGGCAAATGGAAAGGTAGACATGATGAGTCAGGTGAAGGAGATAGTTGAAGACAATGCAATCACCTCCTCATCAGCTGGAGAGGAACCAGGTACTACAATCACAACCACTGAAGCTGAAGAAAGAGTGGTTGATGCGGTTCAAAGTACTCCATAGGTAGCAGAAAAAAGGATACAAGAGAATCGATCACGCTTGCCCAACTCCTCTACAAATGAAATTTAAGTGCCTTACTGAAAATACAAAATCTCCCAACCTCTCGACAATATAATCACTCCTCTGGATTCAGGAGTCCAAACCAGATCAAAAGCCAGGAATTCACTTGCTTTCTCAGCATTTCTCTCTCAAATAGAGCTTAAAAATATTAAGGAATCCTTGAAAGATGCAGATTGGATTACTGCCATCCAAGATGAGCTGCATCAATTTGAAAGCAACAAGGTATGACACCTGGTACGTAGACCCTCAGATCGAACCATCATAGGGACCATGTGGGTATTCAGGAACAAGCTTGATGAACATGGAAACACAACAAGAAACAAGGCAAGGCTAGTGGTCCAAGGCTACAATCAGGAGGAAGGAATTGATTATGATGAGATTTTGCTCTAGTTTCTCGTATGGAAGCTATCAGAATCCTCATTGTCTTTGCATCACATATGAAATTCACTCTGTTCCAAATGGATGTCAAAAGTGCATTTTTGAATGGCCTCCTCAAGGAAGAATTCTATGTAAAGCAACCCCCAGGATTTGAATGTCATGAACATCGTGAATATGTGTTCAAATTGGAAAAGGCATTGTATGGGTTGAAGCATGCTCCTAGAGCTTGGTATGAGAGGTTGTCAAAGTTACTCTTAGAAACTTACTTTTCAAGAGGAAAAATCGACAACACTTTGTTTCTAAAGAAGTGAGGGAGGAACATGCTCATTGTTCAGATATATGTTGATGATATCATTTTTGGGCCAACAACTGATTCACTATGTGAGGAATTTGCAAAACTCATGGGAAGTGAGTTTGAGATGAACATGATGGGTGATTTGAATTTATTCTTGGGTCTTCAAGTGAAACAGTCCACAGAGGGAATATTTATTAGTCAATAGAAGTATATCAAGGAGCTTCTAAAGAGGTTTGACATGGAAGCATCAAAAGTGATTGACACTACCATTGCCACTGCTACTCGACTAGACATGGATGAATCTGGCTCTTCTGTGAATCAAACAATATATAGAGGCATCATTGGATCTATGCTCTATATTACTGCAAGCAGGCCAGATATTGTAATCAGTGTCAAACAATGTGCAGGGTTTCAATCAAACCCTAAGGAATCTCATCTAAAGGCTACCAAAAGAATCCTGAGATATATTAAGGGAACACAGGACCTAGTTCTGTACTACTCTTCAGGTGACAATTTTAATCTTATTGGGTATGCTGATACTGATTATGTATGTTATCTTGTGGACAGGAAAAGCACATGTGGAACGGCTCACTTCTTGGGTTCATGTCTTATCTCATGGGGCACAAGAAAGCAAAATGCAGTGGCACTTTCAACAGCTGAAGCAGAATATGTTGCAGCTGCCTCCTGCTATGCTCAACTACTGTGGATCAAACAACAACTGAAAGAATTTGGAGTGTACACTGATTGTGTACCTCTTTTGTGTGATAACACAAGTGTACTCAACATGGAAAAAAATCCATTCCGGCATAAGAGAACCTAGCACATTGATGTGAGACATCTTTTTCTCAGAGACAATGTAGAAGATGGGCTTATCTGCATGAATTCTGTAGCACAGAAGACCAAATTACAGACATCTTCACCAAATCCCTGAGCAGAGAATATTTTGAGAGAAACAGGCTGGCACTGGGACTGATAAAGCCTAATTGAGAACCTGATTCCCAACAGGTAAATTAGCTAAAGTATTTTCTGGCCAAGTCTAACTCACTTTTATTCCGTTACAGGTAGATACGCATGATGATTACAGAAGCTGTTCAGGCAATGCATGAGCAGTAAAAGAAGGTTGAGATTTTTTTGAAATACTAGTCAGGAACCTAGTTCTGGTGCCACAAGTTAGTAGTCTTTTGATTTTATCATACATATCTTAAAAGAAACAGAAATAATGCGACATCATCAACCTTTTCAGACGCTGTATGTCACGTCTTTTTGTTCAAATCCTTTCACTTTCCTATGAAATGTTGCATCTTCCCACACATCTGCCGCCGTTTCAGAACAAGTTTCTCTTCCCTTAATAATTTCCATTCACCTTATTATAACCCTCTCACTCCCAAAACTTGAACCATCATCTCTGTCTTCCTCAATATCTCCAATACCTTCAAGCAAAATCTTCTACCATGGCTGAGGATCAGACAATCCCTCCTACAACTAAAGAGAAAATCCTCGAGTCTTCTCTAGTAGAAACTCCACCAGCCATTCCTTCTTTCACCACTGTTCCAACAGAAAACCCTAAACCAGTCTCTCCTTCAATTTCCACCCCTCTATCTACTCCCTTTGACTCTGATCCTCTTCTAAGTGTTGAGAAATCAAACAACCCTAAGAATTATATTATCCCTACATTGTTTCCTGAGTCACTCGAAGAACAGAGTAAAGAGAATATTCTTATACCAGAAGAAAAACAGGGTGAGTCTGCTTCTGCAGTAAAAGTTTCATCAATCAGTCCTAAAATTGCTAAGGTTACTACAAAAGATTCTGAGTCTACAGGTACTACTATCTCTTCTGTTATTTCTCCTATGAAAACTCAAGAGAGGGACGCCATAGAAAATATGTTGGCTATTGCTGCTGAGGGGATAATAAGTGAGGAAAATTCTGGTGTGCCTGAGTCTTTGGGGGAAGAGGCTCAGCCCTTTGTAGGAGAAGGAACTATGGTGCCTTTTGAACAGCCGGCACCAGAAGAGACTGCTGGGACCCCTCTTGATGGACGTGACCCCTCTCCTGAGGAAACAGGTCAAGAATCATCATCCCAGGTCAATTTCGACTCTTCTCCTTCTCCTCACTTTGATGTTGAGCCCTTCAGTATGGTGGCTCCTGTTATGAGGTCCAGTGATGAAGAAGATGAGGATGATGTTTCTATGAATGCATTTTTCAAGTAAGAAAGCCAGTAGCAACTCCTGATCCCCTTCCCAAATGACCTACCATAAGGTTGCAGAAAAAGGAAGCTCTTGAGTGTGCTCTGAAAAACAACAAGAGAAGTAGCAGGAAGAAGAAAAGGATTGTAAAGGATGGTAAAGTTGTTTGTGATAAGGATATTCTTGTTGTGGAAGTTGAAGAGGAAGACCCTGAGGAACCAAGTTCCTTGATCAAGAAGTTTCATAAAAAGAAGCACTCTACTGATAGTCCTTCGAAAGAAGTTATCGAAACACCAAGTGAAAATTCAGTGAAGGGTAGTGGCAAGTTGAAAGAAGTGGAAGTAGGAAAGTCTCTGTCTGATAAAGATGTGCAAGTGAAGCCTAGTGGGAAAGTTCAGTCTTGTGAAAAATCTGTGAAAAGAAAGTTGGAGGATGTGAAAGAACTCGGTTATGTGAAGAAGGCAAAGAGTGAAATAATATCTGGTAAAGAAAGGTTGAGGTATTAAAAGGTGTTGTGGGGTCGTACTTTTGACCCTGAGATATCTGAGATGGATGGAATGCGCCAAATGCTTGAGATGGTTGAGTTTCAACAGTGGGCACACCTATTCAAGGTGGATGTGTGCAAAGTATGAGGGAGAGGTTCAAAGTTTCTATGCAGACCTCTTTATATTGAATCTGATCATATCTACACACTGGTGAATAGCGTGGACATTGTTATGGACTCTGTTGTGCTAGGAGCCATACTTAATGTTCCTGCTGAAGGGTTGTCTTCTGTTCGAGATGCCTATAGCTCAAACTTTAGGAATGCTATCGTCAAGGAGAGAGCTGTACAACAAGGGAACAGGTGAATAAGAAGGCGTCGCTTCCTGTATACCAGTTGCTATTTGAGTTGGTGAAAAAGGTCTTGCTTCCTCGCGCTGAGAGGAGATCGATAACCTCCAAGCCTGATCTGTTTCTGATGGAACCACTAGATGGGTTCAAAACTGTTAATATTCCAACTATAATGATTGAGCACATGCAAAAAGAGGCAGAATTAAAGGATGGAAACCATGGTCCCCTGTGGATTTCTCCTTACGCGAGTCTTCAAATTCTTTAAAGTGTCTTTGGGACAGCCTAAAATGGGGACCAAGAAGCAGACCTTCTCTAAGACCACACTAGAGGAATGTGAGTGTATCGATAAGAGTGGAGGGGTAGGCATCACTTCAACAATCTCCCAGCTCATAAATGCTCAAAAAAGTGCTACTGAAGAGATCATAAAGTTTAAGGCATGGAATTCCATATTAGAGGCTCAGCTCTGTCAGGCCCAAGAGGCACCGAGATCTTCCAGTTCTTAAAATTAAGAGGTTGCTCGTCTGACTAAGGAGAATGCTGAACTCAGGCAACAGGTTGAGAACCTGAGGGAGAAACTTCTCACTGAGCAACTGTCCGTAAATGCTAGGATAGATCTCGTTCTCAAAACTCTTGCTTCCTCTTCCAAGCCCTCTTCCTCTAGTGTCCCCTAGGCATATCCCTCAGTGACCAGTATCTCAGTTTGTTTCTCTTACCTGTGTTTTGATGATGTTGTGGTGGTTGTTCTTTTTTTTTTTTTGGTTTGTGGATTGAAATCACAAGTACTGCTCCCATGTAAAAAATCCAAATTTGTTTTCGTTGTTTAATGAAAACTCTCCTTCTTTTGCTGAAAATGTTTCTGTTTTTCTACTTCTCTTTTCTATCATGTTTGTGTGCACACAAGTGGCATGAGTTAACTAAGACTTATTTATGCTATTTTCTTGTCTATGTGTTTTTAATGATTCCAAAAGGGGGAAGATATTGAAGGAATTAAGAAGGAGCAGGGGACTGATTAAGGGGGAAGCACAATGTCAGGGGGAACTTGTGAAGTTCCTGTTACATTATCTGGTTTTTGTTACTCTGAATATGATTGTTAATTTTTAAGTTTGTCATCATCAAAAATGGGGAAATTGTTGGGTTTATAGTACCTTAACCTTATGTTTTGATGATCTACCAAACTTACTATCAAGAACCAGATAAGAAAACTGATACACACTTGGTACATAGCTCAAACATCGGAATCGAGCTAATGAGAGTCGCTATGACTTCAGAAGATAAAGAATCAACTCAGGGACATGATCCCCTTGGGTTCCCTTCGCAACAGTACGAAGTCAACTCTCTCTGGATCATCAATTTTCTCGAGTTTTTTCCAAAAAGTTCTAGTTATCATACTGTTAGAGAGAGTGATGTACAAATTCTTAGTTCTCTTAACTCCAACATCTTTTGTCATAACCCAAAACCACGTGACCGACACTCGCCACACTACTCGGCCCGAGGGAACCAAACCATGTGAAACACCCAAATCATATGCATGAAAACTAATTTCACTGCGGAAGCTCCTTGAAAATCATATACATTTTCAAGTTAAATGATAAAATATTTTCCAATTCAAATCACTCATGATGCCTTTCATGATAATAACAATGAGAATAAGTAAAATACATATATTTTCATGTATGTCGTGTATAACCCCATTACTACGACCTTTCACAACTATCTATGGAGCCTCTATACCAAATAATAGAATTAAACACTTGGGCTAATACGCGACTAGCATAACTTAAGAAACTAACATGATAGCTACCACGAAAAAAGGAGTGGTGCCTCACCATATACTTCAGGAAGAGAGTCATCCTAACCCTGACCGCATGCCACGAATCATACCTCATCCTGAAACATGTAAAGTAAATAGGGCCCTAGAAGGGACCCCTAAGGGCTGAGTACACTGCAGCAGTACTCAATAAGTGTCATTGATTATCTCTAACTTAAGTTCTTGGGACAAGATTTATAAAAATAATACACCAATATTTGATATAAACGATAAGAAATTTTATCAATTCATGATACTTGTCATTTTAAATAAAATCCAAGTGAAATATAACCCACAATATAAACTTTTAAAACATTTATATCTATCACGACCCAAAATGAAGCCCTGTCGTGATGACACCTATCGTGGTACTAGGCAAGCCTACACATTTCCAAAACACCTCGATATTTCATTTAAAAGATAAGTCAAAGCTTTTCATAATGGAATCTTCATAAAAGAATTCAATTCAAAATAAAAGTGTGGAAAAGATAGGCCGACCTCGGGGTATCACTAAGTCAGGAGCAACTACTACAACTGTCTGATAACAACAAGACTAACAGTCTGGGAAAATCCAAATACAACTAAGGGGAAGATAAGGAAGAAGAAAAGCAGGGCTGAGATCGCCAGGCAGCTACCTCGCTATCCCCGATGGTCTTCTACTATGTATATCAACAACCACTACCGTGGCCAGAAATGCCTGGATCTGAACATAAGTTACAAGGATTAACGTGAGTACACCAACTCAGTAAGTAACAACAGTAAATAGAGGCTGAGAAGTGGTGACGAGCTAGATGCAAGTGTAGTTCATATCACAAAATTCAGTAAAGTTGGGCATGCTTTAAAACCAGAGTTTAAGTCAAATTAGCTTGTTTAAAAACCAGTTCCGGTAAAAATCAATTAAATATATATTTCAACAGTTCTCAAACAAGGACTCAAAGCAGCTATGAGCATAAATGATGAAATGAACCGCCCTTCGGGCAAAACATCACTCAGTCCTCCCAATCACTCCAACCTCACAATCACTCATGCCTCCCAATCAGTCAGCACTTGGAACTCGCACTCAGTAGGTACCTGCGCTCACTGGGGGTGTGTACAGACTCCGGAGGGGCTCCTTCAGACCAAGCATTATATCAATGCCCATCATGGAAGAATCAATGAAACATACTGCGGCGTGCAGCCCGATCCCATAAATGTCCTTACAATTAGGCCCTCGTCATCACTTAGTCATAAACCTCTCCAGTCTCTCGGGCTCTCATAGATCAAAGTAATCAGCCCAAACAACATTGATATGATGCATCAGATAGAATAACAAAGACTGAGATATGATGTAAAAATGCATGAACATGACTGAGTACAGGTTATCAACCAAAACAATGAGAGGACAACAAGAAAAGACCTTTAAGGGTCTAACAATACTGGCATAAAGCCTAGACATGGCATCTAGCATGATTTACAGTAAATCTTTTTAAACACATAAGGAGCATATAACTATAACAGGATATGCAACTTTACAATTTCTACGGGACGGACCAAGTCACAATCCCCAACGGCGCACGCCCATACGCCCATTACCTAGCATGTTCCACACCTCCAAATAGTCACATGATACAAAATCCAGGGTTTCATACCCTCATGACTAGATTTATAATCATTACTTACCTCGAACTGAGAAAATATCTACAACGCGGTACTCTTGCCCCTCGATTCGGCCTCCAAATGCTCCGAATCTAGTCACAACCAGTACAATACCATCAATATATGCTAAAGGAATAAATTCCACAACAAAAAATTACCAATTTAGACTCAAAACCCGAAATTGGCTGAACCCCGCCCCCGGGCCCACGTCTCGAAATCCGACAAAAGTCACAAAACATGAAAACCAATTCACTCAAGAGTCTATTCATATGAGATTTATCAAAATCTGACATCATTTGGTCCCTCAAATCCTCAAATTACACTCTCCAAAATCTCAAGCCCTAACCCCCTATTTTCACTCTTAAATCCCACTAATTAGATGAGAAAACAACGGAAAAACACCATATCTAGGAGTATTAGAGCTCAAAAAACTTATCTCTTTGAGAAACCCTTGAATGCCCTTCAAAATCACTCCAAAAGTTCCAAGGTCTGACTTAAAACTGGTGGAAATGAGAAAAAAATTCGCGAAGTTTTCTATTTATAGGTTCTGCCCAAGCTTCTCGCACCTGCGGCTCAGAATGGCACCCCCAGTGCCGCTTTTTTCACCTCGCACCTGCGGCTAACCCTCCGCAGGTGCGGAAAAACACCAGCAACAGTAGTTCAACTGCATTTCCAAATTCTAAACCTCCCGTTAGCCATCTGAAATCACCCCGAGCCCCTCGGGACCTCAACCAAACATACCAAAAAGTTATATATCAACATACGAACTTAGTCAAGACTTTGAATCACTCAAAACAACATCAAAACACCAAATTACCCTCGGATTCAAGCCTAAAAACTTCTAAACTTCCAAATTCTGCAAACGACGCCGAAACCTACCAAATCACGTCCGAATGACCTCAAAATTTTACATACACATCGAAAATGATACCACGAACCTACTCCAACTTCCGGAAATCCATGACGACCTCGATATCAAATTTTTCACTACCGACCAAAATTGCCAAATTTTTAACTTTCTCCAATTCAAGTCTAATTCCACTAAGGACCTCGAAATCATATTCCGGATGCGCTCCTAAGTCAAAAATCACCTAATGGAGCTAATGGAACCATAAAAACTCAAATCCAAGATCGTTTACACATAAGTCAATATCTGGTTGACTTTTCTAACTTAAGCTTCTAAATAAGAGACTAAGTGTCTCAACTCACTCCGAAACCACTCCGGACCCAAACCTACTAACCCGATATATCATAATATAGCTGAAAAGCACAAAAGGAAGCAAGAATGGGGGAAACGGGCTATAAATCTCAAAACGACTGACCAGGTCGTTAGAATATCAGCACAAGATTTTTGGATAAAATCATACAAAATCATTTCCATTTGCTTTAAGTCATTGAAATAACTTTCGGCTCCTTAGGCCTAAACATAAGAAAATCATCCTTACCTTTCACCGGGAGTACTATACCATCACCAACATAAGAAGGTCAACTAGGTTATGTACCTAACGGCAAATATCATAGTGTTTTACAAATCGACACAGACATGCTAATAATAGCAAAAAATAGTATCCTCTCAAGGGAGATCGCGCTGACGTAGTCTATACCACAAAGTGACCATCTACGCCTACACCAACATATGTAGTTTCATGAAGAGGAACACAATATATCCGAAGTCAATCTCGGTGAACACAAGTAACTCCCAAAACATTTGATACTTCAAAATAGATTCATAGCATAGTAGCCTTAAGGATCTATTTTATCAAATCATAACATTAATAAAAAAATCTAAACCATTTGGAAAAAAAGAAACAATCTTTTACATGTTAAAGCGTTTAGGAATTTAACATCAATCTTTAAAAGATACCACACGTGCTATTCTGCTCATCAATTTCCAAAAGGAATACTTTTCATGAAGGCTTATCTTTAGCACTCAAATATATATACTCTCGTCAATACGAAAGTTCTGATAAAAACATATAACATTTACCTTGAGTGTCATTTTACCAATAAGATTTAAATAAAATTTTATAAAACAACATGACACTACATATACAACATAATATTTTTGTACATGGAGACATCCGTGCTTTTTTATCCCCACAAGCACGAAAGCACATTTGCAAACAACTTAAGTATTAACTCGAAACATGCTTTTAGAAAAGTCCCTCAAGTAGAGTAAGTTTTAATCAACTTACCTCACATTCACTTTATTAGCATTCACAAGCTTTCAATCCTCTTCCATCATTCCAATGTTGATTAAAATGCTCAAACATCACCAACAAGTCGATATCTACAATTAGATAACCTAATTACATCAAATTATGACCTAAGATATTGATCAATATCCATATATGACTCGTAAGTTGGCTACAAGCCTCCAACAACTCAAATCGCCAAATAGATTTACATGCTAGACCAACTTCATTCTTATATTTTAATACACATTCGAAGTCATTAATGATACTACATCAAGTGTCCAATGCCACCAAGGTGATATTCATCATCTACCATAATCAACACTTGCACAATATAGAATTTGGGTGATTACGTAGTTAATCACTTCTAACTTTTGCTAACAAATAATTCCATAGGTTCATTGTATTCATCAATTTCATCGCCAAGATTATTATTCATTCTCCCTTATTTTCTCAAAAATACTATTCATGCCATGAACTAGAGATTTATAATCCAATATTTCAACCATTAAAACTTGTTACAAATGCTTGAAATACTTGTAAATACTCATAATAAACGAGTTTGAAGCATTGGAATTACCTCCAGTAGATAAATCTTGAAAAATCACAACTTTGGTGATTTTTGTGCTCTTGAGGATTTGATGATAAAATCTAGTATTTGGATGCAAGAATGATGTTAGAACTCATGTATATTGAGTAAGAATCAACTCAAAATGCCATTAACAACTTACCTTAGTTGATTGGACTTGATTTGAGCTTAAAATTGCCTCTTCACCTCAAGAACCCTAACCCCCAATACTCAAAATACTCTCTTCCCCCAATTTTGTATTTATAGGCCCATATTTATGGATTTTGGACACGTCCCCGGATGCTTCGGATCCTGTCACGCCCTGATTTGACCCTCCGAAAGGTGTTGTCGCGCCCCCTTTTTCCTCACGAAATCGGGTTTGGAATTGGAAGAGTCGCCACCTAACGGATTAATGTGCGTTAGGACAACTAGAGCAATTAAATCTATAACTAGTTTACATTACCAGAGATCGGGTAAGGGCTCAAATTACCTTGAGGGAAAGGTGTTAGGCACCATTCAAGGTCCACAACGGTGGGTACTGGTTGAACTTAAATTAAGCGAATTAGTCTAAAAGGGGAGAAAGCAATTTGAACAAATACGATATTCAATTTATTTTAAACAGGAGTATGGAGGAGGGGGGGGGGGGCCCTAAGTTTTTTATCCTATAGGATCATTCCATGCAATACTTTGTAACTCCCTCAAGTCAGGGTGTTACTCATAGTATTAACGCATGGGCTATCATCTCTGTCACGACCCAAAATCCCTAAGGTCGTGATGGCGCCGGACACAAGGTCAGGCAAGACAAAAAAATAATTAATTGAAATAACTTTCAAGTTTTAACATTTTCGAAAGCGTTACCTTTTCTTGTATTTCATAATCAAATAAATAAATTTTAGCAAACTTAAATACGACAGCACATCAATTCAGTTTAATGAAATAAATCCCAACACGTCCCTAGAACCCGGTGTTACAAGTACATGAGAAATTTCTAAGAGTTTTACAAATATTACAAAGTCTGTCCGACATACAACTGGAAAAGGAAATTTAAAATGACACGGATACAGTATAAAGGTGACTCTGCCAGCTATGAATCGCCCCCGGATGGTGCAACTCGCCTAAGTCTCCGAATCATCCACATTTCTATGAGAGTACCTGTGCAATAAAATGCACAGCAAGTGCAGCATGAGTACAAAAACAACATGTACTCAGTAAGCGCCCGACTAACCTCAGAGAGGTAGTGACGAGAAGGCAAATTAGACTCTTACTAAGGTCCGACAATACAACATATGACAGAATATGATAAAATACAATAGACATGTAAGAGAGTAAGCAACGAGTACATATCAAGTACAGAAATCCAGGTAACCACTAAGAATAAACAACAATGTACACTTTCCTCTTTCCCAAATACATGTCAAGACAATACCAACAGAATAGTACCAAAGAGTCATGCGCACACAAAAGTAAAACAACCGGCCGGAGTCATAAGATAGTTAGTCTCTCTATGCACTGCCGAAGGATCGATCGGCCCGTCCCAAGAGTGCGGCTCTCAATCTCTCTATGCACTGCCTAAGGATCGATCGGCCCGTCCCAAAAGTGCATCTCTCAATCTCTCTACGCACTGCCGAAGGATCGATCGGCCCATCCCAAAAGTGCGGCTCTCAATATAATAATCCTCTCTGTGCACTGCCGAGGGATCGACCGTCCCGTCCCAAAAGTGCACCTCTCAATATAATATGGCTAGCCTACTCACGAATCATACCTGCGACTTAGGTGCTCATAAGAATACATGCACAAGTACAAAGTCTTCCTGCGTGCGAATCACTCAATTGACTCAGGCACCCAAAGTTACAAATCCACACAATAAATACGTGTTTTATCAAGAAAACCCTTTTTCTCATGAAAATGGTGAAGTCTTTATTAAAAGAAACATGAAATATAGGTTTTGAAATCTTTATTTTTGAAACTCATTTGTCCAATTTAGTAACACTCCATAATACAACCCAGTCCAGATACACAAATATATTCACAGCGGAAACAACTTTCTTTTAGAAGGTTAAAAATATGACCTCTAGGTTTCTTTTTAAACATTCAATTACGTTTTTGGTCATATTAGCAAATTAATATTACAGACAGGGTTACAGGTACACGCATAAAGCATGCTAGTGGGTCCTAGGCTACGGGGACATAACATAGTAGTAGCTACGCACGGACTCAGGTCACCTCGTGCGTACGTAGCCCCCGAAGATGATAACATGTATTAAATTAATTCACCTAGGGGGACGATTCCCCCTCACAAAGTTAGAAAGGAGTCTTACCTCGCTCCGAAGTTCCAACACCGGCTTCCAAGCCCTTCCGATGACCCCAACGGACGCACCACGCTCCGAAACTACCACATATATGACAAAGCAGTGAAAATTCATCCTAATACTCACAACAATTTCAGATTATATACTTTACCAACCTCGCTCAGCGAAATGACCAAAATACCCTCGAGCCCACGTGCCCGGAAATCCAAAATTCTCAAAGATCCTCCTACCCATAGCCTTACTAACTCAATTATATGATTTACTCTAATGTTCATGCTCAATTCGTGGCCAGAAATCCAATTTTTTCCAAATTCTAGGTTTTTTCAAAGTTTTCACAATTTTCCTACCAATTTCTTGCTCAAAAATCCATGCGATATCTTGTATTTGACCTTAGAACCAAGTAGAAGAACTTACCTCTTGAAGCTTGGTGAAATCCCCCATAAAAGCTCTTCAAAAATTGCCTATCCCATGAATAAAGTGAAGACAATGAACTAAAATCTCTCTTAAAAACAATCTGCCCAGGCCCATTTTCCGCACCTGCGGATCCTTCATCCGCACCTGCGATCCCGCAGGTGCGACCAATTCACCCGCACCTGCGGTTTCCCAAATCTCCAGCCAAATCGCACTTGCGCCCTATTTCCCACACCTGCGGCTTTGCATGTGCGGAATTTTCATCGCACCTGCGGTTCCCAACTAGGCCAAGCCAAACTTGCTCCCGCGACTCCCAGGCCGCACCTGCGGCCAATTCCTTGCAGGTGCGATTGCACCAGATGACAGCAGAAACCAACCCTTTCCAACCTTCAACTTTGATCCAATAACCACCCGAAATCCACCCGAGGCCCCCGGGACCCCATCCAATCATACCAACCTTTCCCAAAACATAACACGGACTTGTTAGAGCCCTCAAATCACATCAAACAACGCCGAAATCACGAATCACACTCAAATCCAATTCTTTAAGAACTTAGAATTTCAAGCTTCTACATCCGACGCCGAAACCTATCAAATCATGCCCGATTGACCTCAAATTTTGCGCACAAGTCATATTCGACATTACAGACCTGCTCCAACTTCCGGAATCGCAGTCCGAACTCGATATCAAAACTTCCACTTCCGACCGGATTTCCCAAAAACTTTCAAATTTCTATCTTTAGCCAAATGACTCCAAAATGAACTACATACATCAAAATTCACTTCCGATCGCGCTCCCAACTCCATAATCACCATATGAAGCTATTCCCAGACTCGGAATCCCAAAAGTACATAAATATCATTGAAATATGCTTCAAGCCAAACTTAGGAAATTTCTTCAAAAATGCTGACTTCCACAATATACACCAAAATTTTCTCGGGTTACCCAAATCCCGATCCAGACATACACCCAAGTCTGAAATCACCATAGGAACATGCCGGAACCTTCGGATCCTGATTCCGAGGTCGTTTACTCAAAATTCCAGTCTTACTCAATTTCTTCAACTTAAGGCTTCTGAAATGAGAATTTTTCTTTAAATTTAACTCCGAACCTCCTGAATTTCAACTCAGACCATACACACAAGTCATAATACCCGAAATGAAGTTGTTCATGACTCCCATTTGCTGAACGACGCACTGGATCTCAAAACGACCGGTCAGGTCGTTACATTCTCCCCCACTTAAACTGATGTTCGTCCTCGAACGTGCTAAGAAATGCTCTGGACTTACCTGAAATCGCTGTTTAGCATCTCGAGCACCTTCCCGTGCTACTACAACCCAATCAAGCACAATAGATTGATCAAAGCTGGAGACTTCTTCTTTATTCATATAATAAGGTCAGAATTCATTCAAACACCTGAAATTTCTCTAGCCTGGCCTAGTTTCAATATATATAAGCACAACATCAACTAGCACACGATATACTCGATCATAACTGCATAGCCTTGCTGAAGCGGCACCATGCACCGCACAACTCATCATCTGACCACAATGAGGCTCCCTGAACCTTAATGGTCAAAATTCCACGAATCTGATGCTACCAATGCACCTCATAACAACTATACATACATCCTGCTATAATGCTTACGATACCACCACAACGGAGAAATATGCAGAAATTCAACTCAACCGCAGAGTTAACGAATCCTTGAATACCTCATCTTGACTAGAATCGTCACTTTACTGATGAACCTGGATGATTGTATTTGTTCTTAATATACACTCCACATAACCTTATTGTACTGATCCCTGGTCCGATAATCTCGTCTCACCCAGTATGAACTACTCAGACAGTAAATCACCCCAAACATGGCTAACAGCCTCACATGATACCACATCGCGCCAATAGGCCATAACTCGAACATGATATATAGAAGCGACTCACAACGGAACTATTCAGCTCACTCAACTACTATGAATTCTTACCAAAAATAGTAAATAAAACACAAGAAAATAAATACATATTAACCCTTCTTATCATCACACTATTGCAGCGTGCAACCCGATCCAAATAACATACCTGTGGCGGCGTGCCACACGATCCCAAATAACATCACTGTGGCGGCATGCCACCCGATCCAAATAACATAAAACTCATGTAAGGAAATATATATAGAGCTGATTGCTCACTATTACAAGTTACCGAATATCGATCACAAGCACGTTGAGTGCATAATACCATCCTGGGGAGACTGATAAAGCCGTAGGCTATAAAACTCAAGCACAACTGAGGTGCGATATATATATATATATATATATATATATATATATATATATACACTCTGGATCTCAAGATCTATCCTGCTCACATAACATCCCCACTATGCAGAACCTCAACACATAAGGAATCCTCAAGCCATTTTTACAACTCGCACGACACAATCACCATAACACATAAATTCGGCGAAGACGGAAAAACACCCGCTATTCTAATATCTTTCCATGAAAAGAGCTCCACTGAAGGGAACATGCCTGGCTCGCACGGAGCCCATAATCATAAAAAAATCCATCCACAAACATGGAGCCACCTTGCTCGCACCAAACTTAGCTATTTAGCTTTTACCTGGGTCCACATTAACCCTACCTTTTCTCATAATACACGAGATCAACCGTCATCACCGGGACTAACACCCCAAAATCCATAATCAATTGAACCGAAAGCTCTCGAGGCATAAATTCTCAATTTAGCAATATTGCACTTCTTCATACTCAGTCCAAATCTGAATTCCATCAAGTGACTACATGTCACACTTTATACAATCTCTTCGTGATCATGCTTCCACGACCTCCCACACAAGGCAACCAGTCTGCACATCTATGACACCGACCATGCTAAGGCCGCAAAGCACATCAATAGCCCATGACCAGGGTATAAAGCCTCTTCCACCGAATATCGATCTCAAGCGACACTGAAGATAATACCAGCTTATACTGAACTTTCGAATCACTCTGTCTTGCTCTTCCGAGCTCATGACATCCTTATAAACATCGGACCTGAATCTCGATTCTTACTCCCAGTTACATACTGCTTCCAGCACTTAACATACCAACATGAGGTAGGGCAAGAATCCCATCATAGGTTTCGAACCACCAATAAGGTGAACACTTCATCGTATAGAAACTTTTACTTGACTCAGTTCAAGAGTACCACCTCAACTCACGAGTGAATTCCCACATAAAACCCATTACGACGGCCGATAAGCCCCGCACACACCGGCATAGACCACATGCATAACTAAATCACATCAAAGGAACCAATCACTCCCGCAAAGGTGCCATTTCAACCATGGATAAATAACCTATTCTCTTTTAATTACCATTAATTGCCTCAGGAACAATAAAAACTTCCTTCAACCCATAGCAAACTCAACCCTCACTCATCCCGAGTGACCTTGATTCACGAGACTACGCTGCCCAAATCTTGCAACCCGTATCATACCCTTATGATACTTCTTTTCTTCAATCCGAAGTCTATTTCTCTCACTCCTCAATATTATCATGCCTGCTGAAACATGTCATAGAAAATTCCAACCATCCTCCCCTTTCTAAAAAATTATTCTACAAAGCCTCGATTCTCGACCATATTGCTGCCTGAAATCTCTAATCGCATTATTCTTTAACTTTTGAACTAATTGGGACCGCTATTGAGAGTCACCCACTCTGACTGGCCCCGAATACAATCACTCCCCGACCCTCCAGGCATAGGGACACATTTTTCAATGAAACACGTGACTGAGTCACTATCCCTACAACTCGCCCATGCTTTAAGCAAAATTTGAATCTTCCAAAGCCTAACCCTGACCTGACAGGATCAACTTTTGCACAAATCCATCAAATCCCACGCATAATTACCATTTTACTCCTCCTTCCTTAGCTGAAATCACTTGCCTATACGCCGACAATTCGCAACCCTATGAGAAGACAACCCTACAGCCCTACTGCAGATGGTGGGACTCCCCCACTTAGCCCGAATCCACTCCTAAAACCACCCTAGATCTTGCTGAGATTCTTTATCCTTTGATAACATGATCTTGCTCAGCCAAACCATCCCAATCTTCCAAATTCCCTTGCTAGCACTCCCTAAGTACCCGAATTCCCTAGAATTATTTACACATTCTATCCTACCAACTAGCCACTAGGACCCCTCACAGAACCTGCCAACCCCGCCATTGCGAACCTATCCCCAGAAGACAACCCACCTGAAGAAATCACCTGCTGACACCTTCCAGCGATGCTTAATGCACGCTCTTTGCGACCTCCATACCCCATCCTACGCCCTTCTTCATTCCAGGATCATTCCTGGCCAACCGCATTCCTCAATACTTCCTCTTAATACTCTGACCCCACGCAACCGAAGAAACCATAGCCCTGACAAACCTAACACATTCCATTCGATCAATGACAATGACTACACGTCACAGGTGCATACCCCATCTCGATTGAAGACACAAGGTCTTACTACTTTATCAACTTCAATTAAACCATCCAGAATCCAAATGCCTTCCCTCTGCCGGAACAAAAGCACTGAAATCTCGAAATCATACTCTGAGAAGATCTCCCTTCAACCATTCATCTTTCCCAACACATGGGTAAACATTCTATTACCATATCGACACCGCGCGACGAACAATTGCAACCATCATCACTACCTGAGCACAACCTTAAGGCTTCTCGAAACACAGCTACTGAGCTGAAACGACATATTACCCATTCACAGGTCCATAACAACAACCACGACCATCTACACATAGAAGCATCTCGAATTTCATTCGTAGCACCATTCCCATTCCTCAAATTCCTAATCCATAGCAAGCGCTTCACGACGCGTAAGATTGATTAGGAATGAACATATGAATAAGCCTAAAAGGAATCAACTCGCACGATGAATAATCAAGAAGGAAAATACTCCTAACAGCCCTGTAGCCTCTCGAAGAAAAGTACAAACGTCTCCTTACCGATCCGCAAGACTCTACTAGACTTGCTCATGACTCGTGAGACCTACGGGAACCTAGAGCTCTAATACCACGTTGTCACGACCCAAAGTCCCTAAGGTCGTGATAGCACCGGACAAAAGGTCAGGCAAGCCAAAACATTAATTAATTGAAATAACTTTCCAGTTTTAACATTTTCGAAATCGTTACCTTTTCTTGCATTTCATAATCAAATAATTAAATTTTAGTAAACTTAAATACGACAGCATCAATTCAGTTTAATGAAATAAATCCCAACACGTCCCCAAAACCCAGTGTCACAAGTACATGAGAAATTTCTAAGAGTTTTACAAATATTACAAAGCTTGTCCGACATACAACTGGACAAGGAAATTTAAAATGACACGGATACAGTATGAAGGTGACTCTGCCAGCTATGGATCGCCTCCGGATGGTGCAGCTCGCCTAAGTCTCCGAATCCTCCACATTTCTATGAGAGTACCTGTGCAATAAAATGCATAGCAAGTGCAACATGAGTACATAAAAAATGTGTACTTAGTAAGTCTCCCGCCTAACCTCAGAGAGGTAGTGACAAGAGGGCAAATTAGACTCTTACTAAGGTCCAACAATACAACATATGACAGAATATGATAAAATACAATAGACATGTAAGACAGTAAGCAACGAGTACATATCAAGTACAGAAATCCAGGTAACCACTGAGAATAAACAACAATGTACACTTTCCTCTTTCCCAAATAAATGTCAAGCCAATACCAACAGAATAGTACCAAAGAGTCATGCGCACACAAAAGTAAAACAACCGGCCGGAGTCATAATATAGTTAGTCTCTCTATGCACTGCAGAAGGATCGATCGGCCCGTCCCAAAAGTGAATCTCTCAACCTCTCCACGCACTGCCGAAGGATCGATCGGCCCGTCCCAAAAGTGCGGCTCTCAATCTCTTTATGCACTGCCGAAGAATCGATCGGCTCGTCCCAAAAGTGCATCTGTCAATCTCTCTACGCACTGTCGAAGGATCGATCGGCCCGTCCCAAAAGTGCGGCTCTCAATATAATAATCCTCTTTGTGCACTGCCGAGGGATCGAATGGCCCGTCCCAAAAGTGCACCTCTCAATATAATACGGCTAGCCTGCTCGCGAATCATACCTGCGACTCAGGTGCTCATAAGAATACATTCACAAGTACATGGTCTTCTTGCTCGCGAAGCACTGAAGCGACTCAGGCATCCAAAGTTACACATCCACACAATAAATTCGTCTTTTATCAAGAAACACGTTTTTCTTATGAAAATGGTAAAGTCTTTATAAAAATAAATATGAAATATAGGTTTCGAAATCTTTGGTTTTTAAAATCATTTGTCCAATTTAGTAACACTCCATAATACAACCCAGTCCAGATACACAAATATATTCACAGCGGAAACAACTTTCTTTTAGAAGGTTAACAATATGAACTCTAGGTTTCTTTTTAAACATGCAATTACGTTTTCGGGTAATATTAGCTGTTTAATATTACAGGCAGCATTATAGGTACACACATAAAGCATGCTAGTGGGTCTTAGGCTACCCGGACATGGCATAGTAGTAGCTACGCACGGACTCCCGTCACCTCGTGTGTACGTAGCCCCCGAAGATAATAACATGTATTGAATTAATTCACCTAGGGGGAGGATTCCCCCTCACGAAGTTATAAAGGAGACTTACCTCGCTCCGAAGTTCCAACACCGGCTTCCAATCTCTTCCGATGACCCCAACGGACGCACCATTCTCCGAAACTACCACATACATGACAAAGTAGTGAAAATTCATCCTAATACTCACAACAATTTCAGATTATATACTTTCCCAACCCCGCTCAGCGAAATGACCAAAATGCCCTCGGGCCCACGTGCCCGAAAATCCAAAATTCTTGAAGATGCCTCCTACTCATAGCCTTACTAACTCAATTATATAATTTACTCTAATGTTCATGCTCAATTCGTGGCCAAAAATTCAATGTTTTCCAAATTCTAGGTTTCTTTAAAGTTTTCACAAATTTCCTACCAATTTCATGCTCAAAAATCCATGCAATATCTTGTATTTGACCTTAGAACCAAGTAGAAGAACTTACCTCTTGAAGCTTGGTATAATCCCCCTTAAAAGCTCTTCAAAAATCGCCTATCCCATGAAGAAAGTGAAGACAATGAACTAAAGTCTCGGTTAAAAACAATCGGCCCAGGCCCATTTTCCGCACCTGCGGATCCTTCATCTGCACCTGCGATCCCGCAGGTGCAACCAATTCACCCTCACCTGCGGTTTCCCAAATCTCTAGCCAAATCACACCTGCGCCCTATTTGCCGCACCTGCGGCTTTGCAGGTGCGGAATTTTCATCGCACCTGCGGTTCTCAGCTAGGCCAAGCCAAACTCACACTTGCAACTCCCAGGCCACACCTGCGGCTCTGCACCTACGGCCAATTCCTCGCAGGTGCGGTTGCACCAGATGACAGCAGAAACCAGCCCTTTCCAACCTTCAACTTTGATCTGTTAACCACCCGAAATCCACCCGAGACCCCTAGGACCCCGTCCAATCATACCAACCTTTCCCAAAACATAACACAGACTTGATCAAGCCCTCAAATCACATCAAACAACGCTGCAATCACGAATCGTACTCAAATCATTTCTTTAAGAACATAGAATTTAAAACTTCTACACCCGACGCCGAAACCTATCAAATCACGCCCGATTGACCTCAAATTTTGCGCACAAGTCATATTCAACATTAAGGACCTGCTCCAACTTCCGGAATTGCATTCCGACCTCGATATCAAAACTTCCACTTCCGACCGGATTTCCCAAAAACCTTCAAATTTCTATCTTTAGCCAAATGACTCAAAAATGACCTACAGACATCCAAATTCACTTCTGATCGCGCTCCAAACTCCAGAATCACCATACGAAGCTATTCCCAGACTCAGAATCCCAAAAGGATATCAATATCAATGCACTTCAAGCCAAACTTAGGAAATTTCTTCAAAAATGTTGACTTCCACAATATACACCAAAACGCTCTCGGGTTAACCAAATCCCGATCAGGACATACGCCCAATTCCGAAATCACCATACGAACCTGCTGGCACCTTCAGATCCTGATTTCGAGGTTGTTTATTCAAAATTCCAATCTTACTCATTTTCTTCAACTTAAGGCTTTTGAAATAAGAATTTTCCTTTAAATTTAACTCTAAACCTCCTGAATTTCAACTCTAACCATACATACAAGCACAATACCCGAAATGAAGCTGTTCATGACTCCCACTTGCTGAACGACGCACTGGATCTCAAAATGATGGTCGGGTCGTTACAATCTCCTTATTATCCAATTACTATCTTTAAGTTGTTACTTAAGCGTTCTAGTAGTTTCTAGCTCGTTCCTTATGCGTGCACTACCCGCCCTTTACCTATGGCCCTGGAAGTATTAGGACCTTTATTTGGGATAGTTCTTGACCAACCTATATTACTTAAAATATGGAATCTAGGCGACTAACAAAAACAAATAGGACTTTAAGATAAGGGAACAAGTATGGGCTCACATTGACCTCTGCACGTAAACAACAAAAGCATGCATACTTTGTTAACTTTGGAATCCTATAGTTGGATATCTAAGTGGTAAAACAGAATGCCGAGATAGTTTTATTAAGGCGAGCATTACAACCTATTTGTTTGCCTACTGATTTTATTCAGCATGAATCTGGGCACTTCAGGCAGTAATATGTCACAATTATAGACCTAGAATCATTATTAAGTCCTTCAAATATATTGCCTAAGTGCTGACAGTACTGATTTAATTCAGAATCGATCGACAGAATCCTGTAGGTATGATTTCTACAAGCTTGTTGACTATAGACCTATAGACATGATTTCTAAGTGTAGCACTGATTTTAACAATAAAGACAGGTTTTACTCCTTTTCAATCCTATAGACATGCTTTCTAGGTGCTGAATTGATTTGAACGTTATAGGCATGATTTCTAAATGCTGAATTGATTTTAACCTTATATGCATGATTTCTAAATGTTGATTTTAGTATTATCGGCATGCTATCTATTGTAGGATTGATTTAAACCCTATAGGCAGGATTTCTAAGTTTGAAACTGATTTTAGCCCTATAGGCATGATATCTATTAACCGTACAAAGGAAGAATTTAAACACATTGACAGGAAAGATAATTATCTCACACAACAAAGTCCTATAGGCATGATTGCTAATGCACATTTGTTGAAAAGATATATAGATCCTATGAACATGATTTCTAATGTACAAAATTAAATGAATGTCCTATTAGCAGGATCTCTAGTATGGAAATGTAAAAACACAGAATCAAAATGATCATGAAAGTCCTGTAGGCAGGATTTCTATACACAACATAGTATTCACATAGTTTGATCAGTGTAATTAAATCCTATAGGCAGGATTTCTACCCAATTTTAACAAAAAGATATAAGTAAAAACCCCCAGCTTCACTAAATATCCCGCAAATATGTTATTACAGAGTTATTACAACCAAGAATATCAAACAAATCACATAATGGTAACAATTACACTATAGGGAGCCTTCATAGGCCCAAATAAACCCGGGAACCAGGCCTTCCACCATAATAACAACAACACAAAATAGGGATTCATAGTACATTAGACCTAGGTTTCTAGTGTGTCAAAGTTCTCAAGGGCCTCAGGAAACCCAAGGGAAATGCTAACACTAGAGAACAAAATGCTTAGAAATAATTCAAAAGAGATTAGGAACCAAACCCAGTGTGTCAGAGTTCACAAGGGTCTCACATGGACCCCGAGCAGTGCTCACACTGAGGAGGTTAAGGATAGAATCTAAGGACCTAAGAATAGGAGTTTGAGGTAGCAGTATAGAAAAAGAGACAATGGTAAAGGACAGATTTTAAAACAGGCTTGAGCTTAGAAAATCCATCATCACAGAGTTTAAAACACAGAATATGTAGGCAGAATTGCACTAAGAAGACAAATTGGTAAGATTTGCAAAGTTGTTCATGCTCAAGTATACAGTTTTAATATAAAATTTGAAAGGCCTAATGAAGCTAAGTATACATGAATAACATTTAAGACAACTTTGTCTAATCACAGGAAAACATTGAGACATGGTATTAAGGCAAAGGTCAAGTAATCATATGGAATCCAAAGAATGCAAGACACACCAGCAGACACGTTATAAAAGGACATGAATGAAAGAAAACTAATACAACCAAGACATAATAATACAAGTTTGTAAAGATTCTGGACTAATTAGCTAATGAACATACTAGTATTAACCTAAAGAGGCTAAGTTTTGGATCAGTTCAAAACTAGAAAAACAACATATATGAAAAAAATTAAAATACATTAAGCTAATCCCTAAGAGGATTCATGTTATTCAATATAAACAGTCTCAGAACTAATAACGTCAATTATAGAACTAAAGGAAAGCACATAAACATGAAACTGTCAGAGTCATGCTCATAATGGACTTTAAACATGTTGGTTCACAAATAGTTCGTAGAAGTAAAATGACAAAGGGACAGTCACTTACCATTTAGGCAAGAAAACAATAAATACACCACATTAGTCGAGAGCCCAGAATTATTTGGCCTTGGCTTTCAGCCGGCCAACACCAGAAATAAATGAGAGAGGGAAAAGAGAATACAGAACCAAGCCCTAAGTTCCTTAGTGAGAATATAATGATTCAAGTCTGTCTAAAAGGGAAGAGGGGAGGGGTTTATATAGTATTATAGTATAAACAGGAAACATGGTAAGTATTAAACATATAATAAACTAGAGTCTAATTTTAGGGAAAATAATACATAAACAAGGGAGCTCAGTAAACTAACAGAGAATCCGATAATGTAATCATGCAAGTAACACTTAAAATAAGGGGATACAATAGAGAATAAGGAAAATATCATAAGATCGATTAAAATCAGATTTAGGGCGAAATAAAGTAAAAAAATAAAGCAACACGGGAGATTAAACAGAAATAAGGAAAATATCAGTCAAATACGAGAAAGAAAACAATATCAATAAGAAATCAGTAAAGAATAAGGAAAGATCTCAACCCCTAGTTGAGACTGATGCCTTGAATCGGGCCAAAAATACAAGGACCGTGCAATATAGCATGTATAGAGATGGAAGATCGTCCAGATCTTCATAAAATCAGGGTGAATATACCTGTTATTGAGGTAGTTCTTGCCAAAAATAGGGCAAGAACAAAGTGATGTCAACAACATGCGTATAAGGGCAGAATATTACAAAATAGGTAAGCAAATCATGGATTGATTCCATGTTTGAGCCGGAATCGGAGAGGATTGGGGAGTGATGGAGCTAGGGTTTGACAGGTAGAGAACGTAAGTATGAGAGTTTAAGGGCGGCCGGTGAAGAGGTAAATGAGTTAGGGTTAGGGTTTGGTATAGTTAAGAAGGGGGAATTAGATATGGACCGTTGATCTTCAGAGATCAACTGTCACGATTAGAAGGGTCCTGGGTAGGGTGTTTTATATAGGTATGGGGATTGAGCTAATAGGTCTTGGGCTAGTAAGGGAGTTGGGTTAAATCTCGAAATGGGGATTTTAGGGGCTAGATTTTAAATACCTATTTTAACAAATAACAATTTATAAAAAAAAAATTAATAAATAAAAACATATCACTTGTGCATAAAAATGATTTAAAATAATTACTTAATATTATAAAAATATAAAAAGTCATTTTCTGTATAAATAATGGAATTATGCATACATATGGGCTATTATTGCAAAATATGCAATTTTAGCCTAAAAATGCAGATGTAATTATAATAAATGTACCAAAATATTTAAAGTTTAATATAGATATAAATCATGAAATTAGATGATAAAATCATCATAAAAATTATTTGTGATGCAATTAATGGTTATTTATATAATAAAACATGGGAAAACATTTATTTAAAAATCTTTTAAAATTATGGAAAAATGTTGGTTGGTGCTTATGCACTATTTTGAAATTATATATGTATTTATAAAATATATATGGGAAAATTTGGGTTTCAACATCAACCCTATTAAAGAGTTGTAATGACATGATGACCAATTTTGACCGAATGGGGCGATTTGAAAGAATAGGCCACACTCCAATTTCTGAACTGCTTACATATCCCTGGTTTTACAGGAATTGGGCTGTGTGTAGTTTTGGATCCAACGGTGGAGTAAGCCAATGGAGTTTTCTCAAGAACGGACAAGGTGTTCCGAATAGGATCAATTGGGATTTGAAAAATGGTTACGGATAAATGAGACTGGGTACGGATGATGATCGGTTACGCTTGAACCAATTTGAGGTATATGAGTGTTGAATGGAAACAGGAGAGAAGATTTCTCCTGTTAGGAGAACGGTTGCTCCTAAGACTGCCTGCAAACTCAAAATACAATATATGCGTATAGAATTTGTAAATTTAAACATGATGAAAATTCCCTTTGGACCATGGAGATTGTCTTTGGACGGAGGGGATGACGTCCTTAGACTGTAACGACCCGACCGGTCATTTTGAACTCTAGCGCGTCGTTCAGCGGTTTGAAGTCGTGAGCAGCTCCATTTTAGGTGTTATTACCCGTAGGCGTGGTCGGAATTGAATTTCAGGAAGTTTAGAATTGGTTTGGAAAGAAAATTCTCATTTCAGAAGCCTTAAGTTGGAGAAATCAACTAAGATTGAAATTTTGAGTAAACGACCTCCGAATCAGGATTTGAAGGTTCCTGTAGGTTCGTATGATGATTTTGGACTTGGGCGTATGTCCGGATCAGGTTTTGGATAACCCGGGAGAGTTTCGATGCATATTGTGGAAGTTAGCATTTTAGAAGAATTTCATAGATTTGGGCTTGAAGTGCATTTTAGATTGTTGATGTCTGTTTGGGATTCTGAGTCTGGGAATAACTTCGTATGGTGATTCTGGAGTTGGGAGCGCGATCGGAAGTGAATTTGGATGTCCGTAGGTCATTTTGGAGTCATTTGGCTAAAGATAGAAATTTGAAGGTTTTTGAGAAATCCGACCGGAAATGGAAGTTTCGATATTGAGGTCGGAATGCGATTTCGGAAGTTGGAGCAGGTCCGTAACGTTGAATATGAGTTGTGCGCAATTTGGGGTCAATCAGACGTGATTTGATAGGTTTCGGCATCGGATGTAGAAGTTTGAAAATTCTAAGTTAATAAAGTTGGGATTTTGGTGCGATTCGTGGTTTCGATGTTGTTTGATGCAATTTGAGACCTCGAGCAAGTCCGCATTATGTTTTGGAATAGGTTGGTATAATTGGACGGGGTCCCGGTGGCCTCGGGTGGATTCCGGGTGGTAACGGATCAATATTTGAAGTTGAAGAAGGCTGAAGGTTGCTGTCATCTAGTGTAACCGCACCTGCGAGGCTTTGACCGTAGGTGCAGTGCTGCAGGTGCAGCTAAGGGCACCGCAGGTGAGAGTTCTGGGCTGGAGCTGAGTAGGCCGCAGGTGCGGAAGATGGGTCACACCTGCGGAAGCGTAGGTGCGAAGAAGGGACCGCAGAAGCGAGAGATGCCGGGTTGAGTCAGAGCCGCATCTGAGATGGAATTTCCGCTGGTTCGGAGTCGCAGGAGCGGTTATTGGACCGCTGGTGCGAAAGGAGGCGTGGGTGAAATGTTTTAAATTCGGGTTTTTGTCATTTCTCACCCATTTTTCATTTGTCATAGGCGATTTTGGAGAGCATTTCAAGGGGGATTTTCGTCAGCCATCAAGGTAAGTAAATTCCTTCCGTTTGTAAGATAAATACAAGATTATATGAATGGATTAGGCATGAAAATTGGTAGGAATTTGGGAAATTATTGAAGAAACCTAGAAAATGTAAATTTGGAAAATAGCCATGAATTTGAGTATGGAATGTAGAGTAAATTGCATGATTGAACTAGTAGGGCTATGGGTAGAATGTATCTTCGAGAATTTTGGAGTTCCGGGCACGTGGGATCGAGGGCATTTTGGTCATTTCTCCGAGCAGGGTTGGGAAAGTATATAATTTGAATTGTTGTGAGTATTAGTATGAATTTTCATTATTTTGTCGTTATATGGTAGTTTCGGAGCGTTGTGCGTATGTTGGAGTCATCGGAAGGGCTTGGAAGCCGGTATTGGAATTTTGGAGCGAGGTAAGTCTCCTTTCTAACTTTGTGAGGGGGAATTGTCCCCCTAGGTGAATTAATTAAGTACATGCTATTATCTTCAGGGGCTACGTGCATACGAAGTGACGGGAGCCCGTGCGTAGCTACTATTATGCCATGTCCGGGTAGCCTAGGACCCACTAACATGCCTTATGTGTGTACCTGTTATCCTGCCTTCAATATTAAACTACTAATACAATAGAAATCGTAATTGAACATATAAAAGAAGACTAGAGTTCATTTTGTTAATCTTCTAGAAAGAGAATTGATTTCCTCTGTGGATAATTGTGTACCTGGTAGGGTTGTATTATGAAATATCATTAGACTTGACAAATGAGTTTCAAAACAAAGATTTAGAAACTATATTTCATGTTCCTTTAAGAAGGATTTTTACAACTTTCCTGAGAAAAAAACTATTTTCTTGATAAAATACAGATTTATTATGTGGATATGTCTAACTTTGGGTGCCCGAGTCGCATGTATGACTCGCGAGCAGGATGACCCTATATTTGTGTGTATTCATATGAGCACCTGAGTCGCATGTATGATTTGTGAGCAGGCTAGCCTTATTTTTTTTAACCGCGTCACATGATCGATTCGCGAGCGGGGCAGATAGATGCATCTATGGTTCGAGTCGTTCGACCCTTCGGCAGTGCACATTTTATTATTGTTGGTATGTGCCGTTCGACCCTCGGCATTGCTTGCACATGATATTTGTTGCGTAGTTGCTATGATTTTGCCTGATTACTGGCCTGAAATATTAAATTATCAAGTGAAATGACAGAGATTTAGAGTTATTAAAAAGATTTTGGAAGAAGTTGTTCCTTCCCGTCGATTTATTATTGTTTGATTAAATCACCATGCTGATTAATTGTTAATATGACGAAGATATAAAGTGTTAAACGTGGACGAAGTACAAAAATATTTAAATCCGGATTTTGATAAATTGCCTATGATAATCATGCTTAGTGTCATACTTAAATATTCTAAATTGATCCTTAGTAAGTGTCTAATTTGACCTCTCGTCACTACCTCTCTGAGGTTAGGCAGGCGACTTACTGAGTACACGTTGTTTTTGTACTCATGTTGCACTTGCTGTGCATTTTATTGCATAGATCCTTTCATGGCAACGTGGAGGACTCGGAGACTTAGGCGAACTTCATCATCCAGAGGCGATCTGCAGCTGACAGAGTCTCCTTCGTACTGCATTTATTCCATTTTAAATTTCCTTGTCCTGTTGTATTTCGGACAGGCTTTGTAATGATTGCATAAATTCGTAGAAATTGCTCATGTACTTGTGACACCAGGTTCTGGGATATGTGTTAGGGTATATTTGTTAAAGTGTAACACTTAAACTACTGTTTTACTTAACATATTTCTATTTGGTTAAAATGTAATAAGGTGCAAGGAAATGTTTTTTATAAATGTTTTAAACCGGAAATTATTTCAATTAATTAATGATTGGATTGCCTGACAATGATGTCTTTCGCCATCACGACCTTATGGATTTTGGGTCGTGACAATATGGTATCAGAGCGCTAGGTTCCCGTAGGTCTCACGAGTCATGAGCAAGTCTAGTAAAGTCTTGCGGATCGGTACAGAGACGTCTCTACTTATCTTCGAGAGGCTACAGGGTTGTTAGGATTACTTCCCTTCTTGATTCCTCATCGTGCGAGTTGATTCCTTTGAGGCTTATGCCTATTTTCATTCCTACTCAATCTTACGCGTCGCGAAGCGCTTGCCACGAATCAGGAGTTTGAGGAATTGAAATGGTGCTACGGATGTAATTCGAGATGCTTTCATGCGTAATTGGTTGGGGCTGTTGTTATGGCCCTGGAAAAGGGTAATATGTCATTTCAGCTCAGTAGCTGTGTTTTTGGGAGCCTTAAGTCTATGCTCAAGTAGTGATGATGCTTGCGATTGGTTAATGTGTGATATCGTTATGATGATAGAATGTTTGCTTGTATGTTGGGGATGAAGAATGGTTTGAAGGGAGGTCTTCCCAGAGTTTGATTTCGAGATTTTTGTATTCTAGTGCCGGCAGAGGAAAGGCATTTCAGTTATGAATGGTCCAGTTGAGGTTGATAAAGTAGTAAGACTTGGTGTCTTCAAGTGAGGTGGGATATGCACCTATGACGTGTAGCCGTCATCATTGATCGAATGGAATGTTTTAAGTTTGGCGGTGCTATGGTTTCTTCGGTTGCGTGGGG
This sequence comes from Nicotiana paniculata, assembly GCA_005239505.1. Classification (NCBI taxonomy): domain Eukaryota; kingdom Viridiplantae; phylum Streptophyta; class Magnoliopsida; order Solanales; family Solanaceae; genus Nicotiana; species Nicotiana paniculata. Next base: position 9,442 of record MDKI01040236.1, on the reverse strand, counting down.
TCAGAGTATTGAGAAGAAATATTGAAGACTACGGTTGGCGGAGATTGTGAGGTGCGGTGGTTCAGTACCGGATAAGTCTTGATAATGAAGGCAGCTAGAGAAATATGATCTTCGGAGAGTGTGAAGTCGTGGTGATCTGCTGGTTTGAGAGCTACAGAGAATGATCCTGAACTGAGGCTAGGTGGTGGTTCCATTTCTGGGAGGCCATGTGTAAGAAGCGAAAGTCGAGCAGTCGCAATGTGGGGGAGCGGCAGCATAGCTTGGAATTTGAAGATATTGTCCCGCATTTAATGGATGTCAATGAGGAGAGGACGGACTAGTAAAGTTGGTAAATGAAGCGGGGCGTAGGATGGGGTATTGAAGTCGTAAAGAGTGTGCATTTCAGCATCGTTGGAAGGTGTCCGCGGGTAATTTCCACAGGTGGGTTGTCTTCTGTGAATAGGTTAGCAATGGCGGGGTTGACAGGTGTCTGTGAGGAGTTTTAGTGTCTAGTCGGTAAGAGGTAGAATGTGTGAATGATGCTAGAGAATCTGAGTATTTAGGGAGTGCTAGCAAGGGGATCTGGAAGAGCTGGACGGATTGTTGAGATAGATCGTGTTATCACAGGTGAAAGGGTCTCAGTAGGGTCTAGAGTGGTGCAAGGAGTAGCTTCGAGCTAAGTGGGGGAGTCCCACCATCTGCAGTTGGGTTGTAGGGTTGTCTTTACATAGGGTCGCGGATTGTCGGCGTGTTGGCAAGTTATTTCAGCTAAGGGAAAGGAGAAAAATAGCGATTGTGTGTAGAATCTGATGAATATGTGCAAGAGTTGACCCTGTCGGGCCAGGGTTGGGATTTGTAAGATTCAGAATTTTGCCGAAGTCATAGGTGAGTTAAGGATAGTGACTCAGTCACGTGTTTCCTTGAAAGGGGTGTTCCTGTGCTAGAAGAGCCTTGGAGTTGATTGTTTTCGGGGCCAGTTGGAGTGGGTGACTCCCAATAGCAGTCCTAGTGGATTCAAAGTTAAGAATGCGACATTTAAGTGTTTCAGGCAGTAGTATGATCGAGAATAGAGCTTTTGCAGAGTAATTTCTGAGAAGAAGGAAGATGGTTGGAATATTCTATGATATGTTTCAGCATGCAAGATAGTATTGGAGGAGTGAGAGAAATAAACTCCGGATTGTAGAAAGATTATCATGAGGGTATGAGACGGGTTACGGGATTTAGGCAGCATAGTCTCATGAATCAAGGCCGCTCGGGATGAGTGAGGGTTGAGTTTTGTATGAGTGGAAGGAAGTTGTTATCATTTCTGAGGCAACTTGAAGATGATTAAAAGCAAATAGATTGTTTAGCCATGGTTGAAATGGCACCTTTGCGGCAGTGATTAGTTCCTTGGATTTAATTAAGTTATGCATGTGGGTTGTGCCAGTGTGTGCGGGGCTTGTCGGCCGTCGTAATGGATCCCATGTGGGAGAATTTGAGTGTTATGGCCTGTCAGGTTTAGGCGGATCCCGGAAGGGTTATGGTGGTATGGACTACTACTCAAGGATTTGCATGTTGGGTGATTGTGGGAATTCACTCGTGTGTTGAGATGGTACTCTTGAATTGAGTTACGTAAAAGTTTCTATATGATGAAGTGTTCACCCTATTGGTGGTTCAGAAGTTATGATGGAATTCTTGCGCTACCTCGTGTTGGCATGTTAGGTGCGGAAGGCAGTATGTAATTGGGAGTAAGAATCAAGATTGCGGTTCAGTGATGATAAGGATTTCATGAGCTCGGAAGAGCAAGGAAAAGTGATTTGAATATTCAGTATAAGCTGGTGTTATCTGCAGTGTCACATGATATTGAGATTCGGTGGAAGAGGCTTTGTACCCTGGTTATGAGTTCTTGAATTGTCTTACAGCGTAGTATGGCTAGTGGTGGATGGGCAAACTTGTTGCCTTGTGTGGAAGGCCGTGGAAGCATGACCACGAAAAGATTGTATAAAGTGTGACATGTAGTCACTTGATGGATTTCAGATTTGGACTGAGTATTAAGAAGTGCAATATCGCCTAATTGAGAATTTACGCCTGGAGGGCGTTCGGTTTAGTTAATTATGGATTACGGGGTGTTTGTCCCGGTGATGATGGTTGTTCTCGTGTATTATGAGAGAAAGTGGGTTAATATGGACCCAGTTAAAAGCTAATAGCTTATTTTGGTGCGAGAAAAACGACTCGATGTTTGTGGATGGATTCAAATATGATTATGGGCACCGTATGATCCAGGCATATTCCTTTCAGTAGAGCGATTTTCATTGAAAGATAGTAGAACAACGGGTGTTGTTCCGTCTTCGTCAAATTCAGGTGTGATTATGATTATGCCGTATGAGTTGTGAAACGCCTTGATAATTTCCTATGTGTTGAGGTCCCGCGTAGTGGTGATGTTATGTGAGCAGGATGGCTCTTGAGAGCCAGAGTATATATATATATATATCACACCTCAGTGGTGCTTGAGTTTTTGTATCATGCGGCTTATTCAGTCTCCCTAGGATGCTATTATGCACTTAGCGTGCTTGTGATCGATATTTAGTAATTTGTAATAGTGAGCAGATCAGCTCCATATATATATATATATATATATATATATATATATATATATATATATATATATATCTTCTTATGTAAATTTTATGTGTGGATCGGGTGGCATGTCGCCATGCGTATGTTATTCGGATCGGGTTGCACGCCGCAACAGTGTGATGATGAGTAAGGTTCCTATATTTATTTTCTTGTGTTTTACTTCCTATTTTCTGATAAGAATTCATAATAGTTGCGTGAGCTGAATAGTTCCTTCCTGAGTCGTTTCATATTGTCATGTATGATTTATGGTCTATTGGCACAATGTGGTATCCTGTGAGGCTGTTGGTCATTTTTGGAGTGATTTATTGTCTGAGCAGTTCATACTGGGTGAGACGAGACTATCGGATCAGGTATCAGTGCGATCACGTTATGTGAGGTGTATATTAAATAACAAATACCATTATTCAGGTTCATAATAAAGTGATGATTCTAGTCAAGATGAGGTATTCAAGGATTTGTTAACTCTGCAGTTGAGTATGAATTTCTGCACATTTCCTCCGTTGTGGTGGTATCATCAACATTATAGCAGGATGTATGTATATATATATATATCATGAGGTGCATTGGGAATAGCAGATTCGTGGAATTTGGCTATTAAGGTTCAGGGACCGTCATTGTGGTCAGATGATGAGTTATGTGGTGCATGGTACCAATTCAACAAAGGTATGCAGTTATGATCTGGTATATCGTGTGGTAGTTGATGCGGTGTCTATATGTTGGAAGTAGGCCTGGCAGCAAAATTTCAGGTGTTTGAATGAATTATGAGCTTATTATATGGATAGAAGGAGGAATATTTAGATTTGATCAAGCTAATGTACTCAACTGGGTTGTGGTAGCACGGGCAGGTGCTCGAAATGTTAAACAGTGATTTCCGATAACTCCAGAGCAGTTCTTAGCACGTTCGAAGATGTGCGTCGGTTTAAGTGGGGAGAATGTAACGACCCGACCGGTCGTTTTGAATCAAAGCGCGTCGTTCAGCGGTTTGAAGTCGTGAGCAGCTCCATTTCAGGTGTTATGACCTGTGGGAGTGGTCGGAATTGAATTTAAGGAAGTTTAGAATTGATTTGGAAAGAAAATTCTCATTTTAGAAGCCTTAAGATGGAGAAATCAACTAAGATTTAAATTTTGAGTAAACGGCCTCTGAATTAGGATTTGAAGGTTCCTGTAGGTTCGTATGATGATTTCGGGCTTGGGCGTATGTACGGATCGGGTTTTGGATAACCCGGGAGCTTTCGATGCATATTGTGGAAGTTAGCATTTTAGAATAATTTCATAGATTTGGACTTGAAGTGCATTTCAGGGTTGTTGATGTCCGTTTGGGATTCCGAGTCTAGGAATAGCTTTGTATGATGATTCTGGAGTTGGGAGCGCGATCGGAAGTGAATTTGGATGTCCGTAGGTCATTTGGCTAAAGATAGAAATTTGAAGGTTTTTGAGAAATCTGACCAGAAGTGGAAGTTTCGATATCGAGGTCAAAATGCGATTCCGGAAGTTGGAGTAGGTCCATAATGTTGAATATGACTTGTGCGCAATTTGGGGTCAATCCGACGTGATTTTATTGGTTTCAACATCGGATGTAGAAGTTGGAAAATTCTAAGTTAATAAAGTTGGGATTTGGGTGCGATTCGTGGTTTCGATGTTGTGTGATGTGATTTGAGGCCTCGAGCAAGTCCGCATTATGTTTTGGAATAGGTTGGTATAATTAGACGGGGTCGCGGGGGCCTCGGGTGGATTCCGGGTGGTTAACGGATCAATGTTTGAAGTTGAAGAAGGCTGAAAGTCGATGTCATCTGGTGTAACCGCACCTGCGAGGTATTGACCCCTGGTGCGGAGCCGCGGGTGCGGCTAAGGGCGCTGCAGGTGCGAGTTCTGGGCTGGAGCTGAGAAGGCCGCAGGTGCGGAAGATGGGTCGCACCTACTGAAGAGTAGGTGCGAAGAAGGGATCGCAGAAGCGAGTGATGCTGGGTTGAGTCAGAGCCGCACCTGCGATGGAATTTTCGCAGGTGCGGCTATTTGACCGCATGTGCGAAAGGAGGCCTGCGAAGAATGTTTTAAAGTCGGGTTTTTGTCATTTCTAACCCATTTTTCATTTGTCATCGATGATTTTGGAGAGCATTTCAAGGAAGATTTTCGCCAGCCATCAAGGTAAGTAAATTCCTTCCGTTTGTAAGATAAATACAAGATTATATGCATGGATTAGGCATGAAAATTTGTAGGAATTTGGGAAATTATTGAAGAAACCTAGAAAATATAAATTTGGAATTCTGCCACGAATTTAAGTATGGAATGTAGAGTAAATTGCATGATTGAACTAGTAGGGCTATGGGTAGAATGTATCTTCGAGAATTTCGGATTTTCGGGCACGTGCGCCCGAGGACATTTTGGTCATATCTCCGAGCGGGGTTGGGAAAGTATATAATTTGAATTGTTGTGAATATTAGGATGAATTTTTATTTCTTTTCTGTTATATGGTAGTTTCGGAGCGTTGTGCGTCCGTTGGAGTCATCGGAAGGGCTTGGAAGCCGGTATTGGAATTTTGGAGCGAGGTAAGTCTTCTTTCTGACTTTGTGAGGGGGAATTGTCCCCCTAGGTGAATTAATTAAGTACATGCTATTATCTTCGGGGGGATACATACACACGAGGTGACGGGAGCCCGTGCGTAGCTACTATTATGTGTAACTTTGGGTGCCTGAGTCACATGTATGATTAGCGAGCAGGATGACCCTATATTTGTGTGTATTCATATGAGCACCTGAGTCACAGGTATGATTCGCGAGCAGGCTAGCCTTATTATTTTTAACTGCGTCGCATGATCGATTCGCGAGCGGGGCAGATAGATACATCTATGGTTCGAGCCGTTCGACCCTTTGGCAGTGCACAATTTATTATTATTGGTCCCCGTCGTTCGACCCCCCGCATTGCTTGCGCATGATATTTGTTGCGTAGTTGCTATGATTTTGCCTGTTTACTGGCTTGAAATATTAAATTATCAAGTGAAATAACAGAGATTTAAAGTTATTAAAAAGATTTTGGAAGAAGTTGTTCCTTCCCGTCGATTTATTATTGTTCGATTAAATCACCATGCTGATTAATTGTTAATATGACGAAGATATAAAGTGTTAAACGTGGACGAAGTTGAAAAATATTTAAATCCGGATTTTGATAAATTGCCTATGATAATCATGCTTAGTGTCATACTTAAATATTCTAAATTGACCCTTAGTAAGTGTCTAATTTGACCTCTCGTCACTACCTCTCTGAGGTTAGGCAGGCGACTTACTGAGTACACGTTGTTTTTGTACTCATGTTGCACTTGTTGTGCATTTTATTGCATAGATCCTTTCACGGCAACGTGGAGGATTCGAAGACTTAGGCGAACTGCATTATCCGGAGGCGATCTGCAACTGACAGAGTCTCCTTTGTACTGCATTTATTCCATTTTAAATTTCCTTGTCCTGTTGTATTTCGGACAGGCTTTGCAATGATTGCATAAATTCGTAGAAATTGCTCATGTACTTGTGACACCAAGTTCTGGGATATGTGTTGGGGTATATTTGTTAAAGTGTAACACTTAAACTACTGTTTTACTTAACAGATTTCTATTTGGTTAAAATGTAATAAAGTGCAAGGAAATGTTTTTCATAAATGTTTTAAACCGGAAATTATTTCGATTAATTAATGATTGGCTTGCCTGACAATGATGTCCGGCGCCATCACGACCTTATGGATTTTGGGTCGTGACATAGACCATGATGTCCCGGGCCATGAATTGTACGGTAAGGGATTCACAGGCCATGAAATGATGTTCTCGGGCCATGAAGATGGTGCGTCCTAACCATGACGCCTTTGTATAATGATGCACAAGTTTTAGGGATCCTCAGCCCATGACATGATGTCTTCCGGTTATAAGGATGGTGCCTTCAGACTATGACGCCTTCGGACAAGGTTGGCTATATTTCAGCCCATAAGGTGCAGAGACATGATGCTAGAGGTAATAACAAGACAAATCTTAGTCTTGTGTGGAGTTTGGGGTAGAGTTTATCCCCGAGAGAAAAGAGTAATGCAAAGTGTCGAATAGAGAAACACTTATGCAGAGGGAGACAATGCTTAGTCTCATGCGAAGAGAAGGCAATGCTTAGCCTTATGCAAATGGGAGGCAGGGATTAGCCTCGTGTAGGAATTTAGACAGAGTTTAGTCTCATGCAAAGAGAAGGCAATGCTTATCCTTATGCAAATGGGAGGCAGGGCTTAGACTCATGCAGGAATTGAGACAGAACTTAGTCTCATGCAAAGAGAAGGCGATTCTTAGCCTTATGCAATTGAGGAGGCAGGACTTAGCCTCATGCGGGAATTGAGAAAGATCTTAGTCTTATGAAAAGAGAAGGCAATGTTTAGCCTTATGAAATTGAGGAGGTAAGGCTTAGCCTCATGAAGGAATTGAGACAGAGCTTAGTCTCATGCAAAGAGAAGGCGATGCTTAGCCTTATGCAAATGGGAGGTAGGGCTTAGCCTCATGTGAATGTAAGAGTACAGTGAAGTATTCTTATCTGACAATATGTTTTGTTTATAGCAATTGTGTTGTTGTGACGTTGCTTATGATGATGACATATTCCTGCATCCAAAGAAATATTTGTGAGTTTTGCGGGGGAGGTTGGTTCGTGCCTTTTTCTTGCTTGATCTGCTCCGTTCTGTCCGAGAATCCAGCTAAAGTTCTTAAAGGTAGCATTTGGCTAAAAGTAAAGTTTTATTTCCAAAAGCATGCGTGTATGGTTTTCAAAGACATAGTGATATGCAGTTTAAAAATTAGTTGGATGAATCAGTAACTGTAACATAATTAGAGACATTGCAACTTCCTCTGCCGTAGAATTTTGAGGGTCCTTATCAAAATTCTGTCCCAGTTAACTAGATGAAATTTCTGACCATTCCGTATGTTGCGGTTGTCTGAATTTACTTCATAATTTTGAGGGTCCTCCTCAAAATTCATCCCCAGCTTCTGATTGTGGGAAAATGGAAATTTTATTGAATTGTGACTGAACCCACAAGGCTGCCTACGTATCCACTCTTAAACATGAATCAGGTTGAGCATAGTTCAATTTACATCATATGAAGAAGCATAACGTGATTTACAAATAGTATCTTTTGACTACATTTGAACTGACAGGCTTTGGCCAAATTTCTCCGTCCATCTCTGCGAGTATGAGCGCTCCTCCTGTCAATACTCTGTGAACCATGTAAGAACCTTTCCAGTTGGGAGAGAGTTTCCCTTTGGCCTCATCTTGATGTGGAAAGATCCATTTCAGTACCAGCTGCCTTGGTGTGAACTGTCTTGGTTTGACCCTTTTATTGAAAGCCCTAGACAATTCATTCTGATAGTGATGGTCGTGATACACTGGATTTGTAGGTAACTTGTGAGCTACTATGGAGGTGCTCAACTCTGCCATATCATCGTATGACCATGCAAAGATATCCTCATATTCTTTCAGGAACCGAGTGTATTCTTCTTTCTATGACGGTGACAAATGGATGCTTATGCGGGTTTCCTTGACGGTTTTGAAATCTCCCAAGTTGACTATCTCGGTCTCGTCCAAGTTAGACTTGGGCTTGTTCTTAAAGTTCTCCACTTCTCTGACAATTTCCTCAGGTATTACATCCTTTTCTTCTATTTCTTCCGAGTCACTGTCCTTTTGTTGCGTTGTCCTGTTACATGTCACAGTCGTTGGTTCATCAAGATAATAAATAGTAATGATGTAGGGATAAAGATATGAAATAAAAATAGTAATAAAACATCAAGCCATTTAAAATGTTAAACAAAATGATTTCAATAACTCGAATAATGTCTTTCGAAACGGAACACTGAAAATATTATTTAAAACAAAATTCCAAAGAGGAAAACATTTTCAAACGTAAACAATACTATCAGCCTTGCTACCCCGGGACTCGTCGGGCCCTTGATGGTTTAGCGGTCCAGTTCTTGAGAGATGTTCCGTTCTCCATTGTTTGGATAGTGAAGCCTTCTTCCTCCTCCTTCTCAACTCTTACACAACAATCCATATCATCGTCTTCCAAGAACAAATTCCTCAATGCTGCAAAGGCTCTTTCTTCTTCTGACCCCCATATTGTATCGGCCTGATGGAAGGTCTGATTCAGGTGCGTCATGGGTTTCTCATGAGGATAGTATGGACCACACCATGGTAGTGACTGATGTGTGGCTAGAATTCATGGTTTAACAAGTTATATGCCTTACATTTTATGTGTGTTAATGATAAAAATACACGTTTTATGTGCATAATGGAGTTTATTTCATGTGTAGGTGCATTGGAGATGCAAACCGAGCTAAATGGATACATGATTGTCGAAAATACGATCAAGAGTCGAAAAGGAGTGACCCGGGCTATAGCCGGGCGTTTTGGCCTTAAATCCAGGCCAACTCGGGCGTTAGTGGGGCGTTTGACCCCTAAAGCCAGGGTCAGCCTGGCGTTAGTGGGGGCGTTAGAGCCCTAAAGCCAGGCCTGCCCTGGCTTTAAGGGGGCGTTTGGGCCCAAATGATGGGTCCCGAGGTCCGGTCAATTCCGGAAGAGTTTAAGTGTTTCCCGATTGGAATAAAAGTCTCCTACACGTTGAGGATTTATCTCAAACATATAAATAGACCCAAAAACACAGCTTGAAGAGGGAGGAAGCTATTGAAGAGAAGTCAAACATCGATTTGTACAGCTTTTATTCATTACTTTGTAGTTTAATTATGCAAGTTATCTTGGATTTGATTCTTATGAACATGTTTAGCTAATTCTTTAATATAGGGTTTTGGTGGAACCCGTTGGGGGATGAACTTATTGTGTTATTAATATAG
>ML304698.1:0-46036 GCA_005239505.1 Nicotiana paniculata | reverse complement strand
CCCAGATTATATTTGCAGCGCCCGTTTAGTCTTTTTATAGGACATAGTTGAGCGTGATCAATGATACTATACTCCAATAACTGTATTTCATAGCAGCCGCTTGTGATTCATCCTATGGGGGTATTCTGATCCCGTGCAGTTCATGAAATCCTTGTTCTCAAAATCATTACTCAATCAAAGGCCTAAACGTCATCCTCTTATCATTTATCACAGTTACACCCTTACTTTACTACCAGGGTAGCATTCCATCTTTTCTAAATTCTCCTAGTTTTAAACTCATTTGAGTTCACTCATGCTATACTGATCTTTTTATAACTTTATGAAAACCATCAGCTCTCTTGTTGTGATGGGTTTAATCCCGATGACTTACCTATTTGCGTCACCTTCTCACTCACATTTTTTATCCTTACTCCTATCTTGCTAAAACCATGTTTCTATACCATACTTGAACTTTCGACCTACACATATCTATTTATACTACTCGCAACATTCCTTTTAACATGCTAGCACCATAGATTTCCTTTCATGCCTTCCCAGTTGTCTTTAAATGTAAGCAATTACTTTTCTAGTCGTTATGCCACTTGCTGCATACATACTTAGCTTATCTTAGTTCCCATGAATACTAGAGTTCCCTGTATCTCGTATGATCTTAATTATCAACTATTGATTTTTTTCTTCTTCCCATTCATTAGCCACGATAGGTGCCACTTTCTTATGGAGTGCATACAATTTTGATAGTGAGACTACTGTTACAAGACCATTTATTCTTTAGGTCACTATGCTTATGTTTAAGCCTTCTTCCTTATTTCCTCAACTGGTATTTTGTTACAGTTCTTAGGGAAGACCCCCTGACTCTTGTAAATCTTCGAGCTTATTACATTGTATACTCCCACGGTATTTCTGATGTTCTTACTCGCCTATCATTATCCTTAGTCACTTACCGCCGTGCCCATGTGCTTGTAGGTTTTCTTCTGAATTGAAATTTCAGTTGTCTCCCTAGTGGAACTCTTTTTTTTTCTGTAACACTTATATTGTAACTTCTACTACCCCCAACTCCAATCTGAATATTTCTCGAGGATTATGATGTCGTATCTGAGAGACTGAATTTCCTATGCTGGGTTTCACTACATTTATCTTGCATGATCTACTGATTTGTCTGCATCCTCTTATCTAGCCATAACTAGGCTCTTCTTGAATTAACTACAGACTACCCGTTGGTCCACTCTCATATCTGTATTTTATAGTGCCTCTTGGGTTATGTCCTTTGTCTTAGCTTACCTCTCGTACATGATCCTTATGTATCAAGTGTTCATTCCCACTTATTTTATCAATATCATTAAGTGCAAAACTCTTATTGATTCTCCCTGGATCATGCTTGCATAATGTTCTGGAGTCATATTATATCTGTAGGATCTGAATAAATGCAATCTCATTCCTTTCACCTTTTTACAACATTATTCCTTTACTATTAGATAGTTACCTCTTCATCTTTGGAATTATTTTGTTCACATCTTCACTGACATATTACTCTCTTTGCGGTTACCCTTCTACACCAGGGATATTTGAATTTCTTACGCACAAAGGTGACACCCGGTGTAACTAGCACATTTAGTCCCTTAAGCTTAACTCTGCTCATAGTCCTTGTTTTAGGTAAGCGTCTTCGTAAATAACCTTTAAAGGTTATTTTTCTATTGTTCATTCTAATATTGTCAAAACACGATCTCTAAAACGATGTGGACTATTAGCAATTCCATCGATCCCTAATTCATGTATGATTTTTTTTTTACTATCCCATGCTAATTTCTATTACTCGGGGGGTCTAACTCTTACTTCTGGTAATCACGTTGGACTCACCGACTCATTTCTCGAAATGAGGATATGACTTAGGGCTTATACTTTTATTGTCTCAAGGCATGTCTCCTCTTGTCTTTTCCTTCACTTGACTATAGACTCTGTCATCCTGTCATATTTTGATTTACCGTTATCACCCATTTATTACATCTTACTCAAAATGTTTCATTTACTCTCTTCTTATTCTCCTGCTAATATTTCTGTTTATCACCTTATTTTAAGACTCCAACAAAACGTTCTTAAACTTTTAGCTGCTTCATCTTACTAGTTCTTTGGGACCCTTATCGTTCTCTCCCTTTTTTTTACCATATGGGTGGATATATACATTCCTTAGGGCTCCTTATCAAGAAGCTTACACGTCTTAGTATACACATAATCTACTGAAGACCTCACATTTACTCATCATAAGCATGATGCAAAATCGAGTTCCTATGACTCAACTCTTCCACAGCCACATTCAATCTCTTACCAACTGTCTGTTTGGATGAGGTATCGTTGTATTAAGAATAAAGTAGAATTTAGGAATTTCAATTCTTACAACTGAGCTCTACCACACGATCTATATTAAGAAAAAAGAGTGAAAGTCCTAAATGCCTTTTAGCCTCCTGCTTATAAGTGTGGTGCACAACACACCCATAAACAAGACTCTACAATACACGGCTTGTAGACTCCCTAGGATAGAACTTCTCTGATACCATTTCTGTGACGACCCAACCTATGGGCCGCGACGGGCACCCGGTACCTTACTCAACCAAGTACCAACGTAACATATCTTTCTTATATATACATAATCTTTTAAAAACATCCGCCTCTGTGGGCATCATCATCATCATATCGTACCCGGCCTCAAAGAGGACTCGGTAAAAACATACACGACCATCATAAGGCTCGGTAGAATCATTCCCGACCACGTGAAGCTCGGTAAACCCAATTGATCAGTGGTTTCAGAATAGGTTCCGTACCCGGCCGACTATAGCGTGGCTCAGTAGAGTAAAATAGATACTATATATAATGCATGCTGGACTCATGGAATCACACTCTAAACCTTTCGGAGTGACGTAAGGTGGTTGCACATTCGATTATTATGGACATCATACCATCAATATGAACTTCACTAAGACTCAAGGATCATACATACTTTCTCAGAATAACTTTGTAAATATAGAACAACATGGACAACCAAAGTTGCTAGGAGTAGATTCATTATGAAATAGCTTATCGTTTACGTTCATTTCACTTTAGATCATGCCGAAAGAGAGGAGGAAGTGCCTTAACATATCTTAACCAAGTTGAGTCCTTAATACCTTCCAAGAAACTCTTCAAATAAGTCAACTAAATCTATCATATCATAAGGAGATGCAAAATCAGTGTTGAGCAAGGGCTAAGTCCGTAACTTAAGCTAGTAGCTCGTTTACGTAAATTCGGGCAGCATCTCCCCTGTAACAAGGCCCTCCTCCAATACCATATACCAAAAACACCAAGAACAAAACAATAATAACATGTATGCATTATTTCCCAACATTATCTCCACCACAATATATCACAAAACAGCCTACACACCCTAATCACTTCTTACATGAAACGACAACAAAAGTAGTGTCAAACAACCTTAACAAAAATAACGACGATCAACCAGCACACCATTCCGTCATTATGTGTTTTTTTCCCCACACCACTTATCCTACAAAACTCCATAAAACATCAGCACAATATTCCAACACTAAACATCCCACAAATAATCCACTACAAGTCAAATAACTCGAACTCACAGCTTTCGATCACCGTCCCGTGAGTTCTAACTATTAGGAAACACATTTATCAACCTTCCTTGATATTTAAAAACTTCAATACAGACATTAGACGCTTATTAATTATGAATTAACTTCCAAAATTCTAACTACAAAGAAAAAAAAGAGGCGGTATAATGACACTTATGTCGTAGGGATCGTTTTGATGCTATCGCTTCTCGATTTCATGCCCAGGATGATAATCTTCTTTGAAACCCTAGAAGATATCTTAAGGATATGTTTATGGGTGTTATCTGGACGTGTTATACTTAAAAATGAAGAGAAAGCCGACCTAAGACTTATATATATCAACTTTGGAAAAGTCAAAGAGGTGCTAGCTTAGCACCCTAGCATTAACCCATCTTCCGACGTTTATATCTTTTTATTTGGATGTCGTATGAATGAACAGTTAAGAGCATTGGAAACTAAATTCCAAGACCTTCAATTTGGTATATAATATGTCCCAATAAGACCTCATATGACACACGAAATGTATTGCTCAAAAAGCTTTCGTGACCCACCTACTTGTCATTTATGATGTATGAGCAGTCTCACAAAACTGCAAATATCTCTCTACTCCTATACCATATCGATAGAACAGTTTAATGTGTTTGAAACTAGACTCATAGTTATTCAATTTGGTAGGTATATCATCCCCTAATTCCAAGTATATTGGGAGAAAAGTAAGATACATTTGACCTAAGTTTCAACAAATTTATGAATGTAACTTGTGAAGACCTTTGCCATCTTTAGTTCCACAAGTTGCATTACTTCAAAACGTAGCACACGACTATCATATGACAAACATAGAGTATATCATAACCTCCTTATCATGTAATGAACCATAGTCTCACCCTAAAGTACATGTTATAACATTCCAAACTCGTCTACTTTCAACGAAATTTATTTTCTTCAATTGGTTTAGCTTCTAAGCTTTCCAACCCTCTCGGTACTCGTTATTCTTGATCTTAAATATTTGTAATATGAAAGGTAACATGATTAACTTACTTTATTTTCTTCCAAATATAATCTTATTTCTGAGCTTACATCAATTGACTTACGACGTACTCTCACGTATGAAAACATGGGGTGTATGTCGACATTAATACCCTTGTCAGATATCACTTGGCCAAGGAATGCTACTGAGTTCAGCCAGAATTCACATTTGGAGAGCTTAGCATATAACTTACGATCTTGAAGCATCTGTAATACTATCCGCATGTCGGCCACGTGTTCCGCCTCCGAACGGGAATACACCAAAAATGTCATCAATGAATACGATCATGAACACATCAAGATAGGCCCTGAATACAATATTCATGAGATCCATAAAAGCTGCTGGGGAATTTGTTAGCCAGAACGACATCACCAAGAACTTAAAGTTCCCATATCTTGTCCGGAAGGCCGTATTTGGAATATCCTTTTTCTTAACCCTCACCTGATGATACCCTGAACGTAAGTCAATCTTGGAGAAATACTTGGCACCCTGGAGTTTGTCAAACAGGTCGTCATTACTTGGAGGTGGGTACTTATTCTTTATAGTAAACTTATTCAACCGTCGATAATCAATACACATCCTTAACGACCTGCCTTTCTTCCGCATGAACAGGACTGGTGCACCCTAAGGTGAAGTGCTAGGCCTAATAAAGCCCTTATCCAGCAAGTCCTTCAGCTGCACCTTCAAGTCTTGCAACTATGTCGGGGCCATCCTGTATGGAGGAATAGATATGGGTTGAGTGTCAGGCAACACATCAATGCTAAACTCAATCTCCCTTTTAGGAGGAAGGCCTGGGAGTTCATCTGGGAAAACATCTGGAATTCATTGACCACGGGGATTGATTGTAGAGTAGGCGGGTTCGCCTCCGCATTCCTAACACGAACGAGATGATAAATGTAACCTTTTGAGATCATATTCCTTTCCTTAAGATAGGAAATAAACCTACCTTTCGGCGTAGCAATGTTCCCTATCCATTCGATGACGGGTTCATCAGGAAATTGAAACCTAACCATCTTCGTACGACAATAAACATTTTCATAGCATGAGGCCAACCAGTCCATTCCCATTATCACGTCGAAATCAATCATTTATAATTCAAATAAATTCATCGAGGTTTGACGATTACAGATCATCATTTTGCAACCTCTATATACCTTTCTAGAAATCATAGAATCTCCTATAGGTGTAGATACCGCAAGTGGTTTACTTACGAATTCAGGTTCAACGCCAAACTTATTAGCCACAAAGGGTTTAACATATGATAATGTATATCCCGGATCAATCAACGCATATGCATCATAATAAAACACAGAATATACCTGTAACAACATCCTGAGATGACTCGAGATCCTATCAACCTACTAGAGCATAAGTTCGATTTTGTGCACCACTCGAACTCGGCACTACACCTCTATCTATACCACGACCCATCGACTGCTGAAAACCCCGTGCTAGGGGTTGAACTGATGAGGAAGAACCAGACACAGATCCAGTTGGCTGAGCCATACCACCACCTTCTCTGTTAGGACAATCCTGCATCATATGGCCAGGTTGTCTGCAAGAATAGCACGCATTAGAACCTCGACGGCACAGTCCAGAATGGGCCTTGCCGCACTGATCACAACTGGGTGTTAGGGTATCGTCTGACTAGTATCCCTATAATATTGCGAGCCTGATGCCCGCGAACTCTGATCTGGATCAGAATAGGTAAATCAATCAAATCGAGGCCTCTGAAACTATGGAGGAGCACTAGCTACAGGTGGAGCTGAACTCCTCGAAGACTAGGGCCTAACAGTACCTCTGAAGTCATGAGAATACCCTATCCTGCTCCTTATCTGCCCTTTGCTGGCGCTTACGATCCTCTAGGGTCTGGGCATAATCCTGAATATGGGAAATATCCATGCCCTCCACCAATGATGTTGCCGTGCACTCATTTATCAGATGTGGTCCCAACCTGTTCAAGAACATATGCACCCTATCACTCATCTCGGCCACCATATGGGGAGCATACTTGCTAAGGAATCAAACTGCATACTATACTCTCGCACACTCATATTACCTTGTCTAAGGTTCAAGAACTTATCAGCTCTAGCTCATCGTATCTCAACTGGAAAATAGTGACGAAGAAAGGCCTCAGAAAATTCCTTCCACACAGCTGGAGGGGAGTTCACACCTCTAGATCTCTCCCGACTATCATACCAGAAAATAGCTAAATCTCGTAATCGATAAGAAGCCAACTCTACTACCTCTGTATCTGAAGCATGCATAACCCGCAGTGTACAATGAACCTGGTTAATAAAAGTCTGGGGGTCCTCCTTAGGGTCTGATCCAGTAAACACTGGAGGGTCTAGATTAATAAAATCACGAACTTTCGTACTATCCGATTTATCAACTGCACCGGTATTCTTCCTCTGAGCCTGAGCATCTACCAAGCTAGTCAACAACTGCACCGCACGCTGCATATCCTAATCTATAGGGCCAGACAGAGGAACTGGTGGTGCTGGGCTCCTCCTAATATCCTCTTGATGAGACGGAGTAGATGAGGTATGAGACGACATCTCACTCTGAGCCTCACTTTGGCCTGCTCTGTCTTGAGGCACCTAACTGGTACCCTCTCCCGCAGTTATATCAAGCCATCTACTAATCTATTGCTTCCTAGTCGAAGGCATTGTTGAAACAAAACAAGTTTAATATTAGATACGAACACTAAAGACTCAACTCTACGCACGATCTAGATTCAGGAAGAAGGTAACAACCTTAGATGTCATGTAGTCTCCTGATTATAAATGTGGCGCGCTACACATCCATAATCAAGACTCTACTAGACACGCTCATTGACAACACCTAGGACAGACTTGCTCTGATACCAAGTTTATCACGGCCCAAACTAGAGGATCATGACTAGCACCCGGGCCATACTTGCCGAGCACCAATGTACATTTTATCTAACCTTCTTTATTATCTTTAAGGGTCGATGAGATCAATATAAATGGTAGATATGGATCATGAAAAATCAACATTGAAAGATAATGGCATGAACATACATCAGATGGGATGACAAGACTGCTAAGAAACTACATATAAGGTACGAGCTACAACGCTGCCATGAAAGACTATACAACAAAAATTAGCCAACAAGGCATACCAAATTATACATGAGTTGACACCTGTCTATGAGCCTCTAAAGGACCATAAGTGATGCAACATTTCCGGAACAGGGCCCCGATATACCCATAATATCTATAACAAAAATGCATACCAAGACCACGGCAAGTCCGGAGAAGGGATCTTGCCAATAAACGCTGAACTGGGAAGCCTATTGTGGTGGGGGAGCTGCGTCTACCTTTCTATCAGGACCTGCAGCACGACATGCAGCGTCCACAAATAAAAAGGACGTCAGTACGACTAAATTACTGAATATGTAAGGCAAGAAAGCATAAGTAAGAACAGTAATGTAAAAAAGGATGGAGTATATACAACCTCTAACATCTGGGTACCTCCGAGGGATACTGACATGAAATGCATAATACATATATATAAATTTTTAAAACATACGCCTCTGTGGGAGACATCATCATCATATCATACCCAGCCGTAATAGTCTCGTTAAAACATACCCGACCACGTGGAGCTCGGTAAAACCCAACTAATTAGTGGTTGCACAATAGGTGTCGTACCCGGCCGACTATAGCGCGGCTCCGTAGAGTAAACTAGATACATATATACATACATACATATNGAGCTCGATAAAACCCAATTGATCAGTGGTTGCACAATAGGTGTCGTACCCGGCCGACTATAGCGCGACTTGATAGAGTAAAATAGATACATACATATATATATATATATATATATATATATATATATATATATATATATATATATATATATATGCATGTAGGACTCAATGGAATCATATTCTGAACCTTTCGGAGTGACGTAAGATCGATATTCTCCGTACGCATTATTAGGACTAACTATTCATCAAGAATCTTATAAAAATCAGGAAGTACTAACAACATTGATAACATAAGAATAAGAGAAGCAACCTCAACATCAATTATTCCATAAGAAGGGAAACAATGTAAGTACTGCTAGCTTCTAAGAGTAGAGTATCTTTAGAAGCTCGTTCATTGCATTATTCATAATAGGAGTCGTGCAAAAGAAGGAAAGGGATAGCGTCACATACCTTGTATATATACTTCCCGACCTCAAGCTATGCAAACGCCACGACTCCTTAATCTACAATAAGAGAAACGACACTATCGCTATCGTTTAAGCGTCGTAACTATTATGTATCGACCATAACATATTTTACTATGAAATGGAAAGAACCTCCCATATATATATGACTTCACACGAGTCAAAAAATCACCAAACAGCCCAACACACCGCAATCTCTTCATACACAAAACGACCATCCTAGTGGTGTCAAACGACCCTGAAATTTTACAACGAGCGACCAGCCCACCACCCTACATATTTATGGTGTTTATCCACACCCTTCCTCCTCCAAAAATGCACAAAACAGCAGTAAAACACGCATCCCAAAAGCAACACAAAACTGTCCACAAAATAGTCCGCTACAAGTGAATAACTCGAACTCACGGCTTCCGATCACCGTCCCGTGAGTTCTTACAAGTAGAGAACGAATTACCATGAATTTACAGCAGAAAAAATGGATGAAAGATAGCATTAAACTTACCTTACTTGTTGGATAACTCAGCTCTTATCTTGGTTCTTCAAACTCTAGGTTTTACCCCCAATTAGAACTTGAAAAAGAGAGAAAATCAATTAGGGTTTGTGGATAATTTTTGGGAGGAAGTTTGCAGGGGTTTAGGTATTGTTATTTGTGATATATAATTAGGGTCATATTTCAGGAGATAAGACTTTAAATATGCTATTTGTCCAACCCTAAATTGCCTCTTTTTGGGCTCTCATTTAACCAAGTAGGTGATTGGGCTCTCATTTAACCAAGTAGGTGACACACCTACTTGTCACCTAGCAGCATGTGCAGTCTCGCAACAATACATATATCTCTCTACCCTGATATCATATTGATAAAAGTTTTAATAAGTTGGTAACTACACTCATAGATCTTCAATTTGGTCAGTAGATCACCCCGTAATTCCAAGTAAATTGGGAGAAAATCTTAGTAACATTTGACCTAAAGTTTAAATAAAATTATGAACATAAGTTGCGACAACTTTTGTCGACTTTTGTTTCATAACTCGTTTGACCTCAAGACTTATGATACGGATATTATATGATTCAAATACCTTAAAACATAACCTCTTTAGAATATTAAGCACCCTAGATTTACCCAAAAATACGGGTTACAACATCCTTGATTAGTTTAACTTCTAATACTTGTTAATAACCCTTATACACTCTTGTATCATTTAAGACCAATATGATTAAATTCTTATTATCTCAAAGATAATTTCTCAGATTGACGTCGACTAACTTATGGAATGAACCAATGGACGCGAATATGGGTTGTAACACCAATCCTCACATTCGCTCATTCAATGATAACAATATGCACATATGGAACGGCAACACCCTTTGTGCTTTTCACTCTTCCTTACCAAGAATAAACAATAATACAAGGTATCACGCAAGGTGTGAAACAAATTTCAACTTCAATCATGGTGTTATGGTACGTAAATTTCAACTTATGATATCCCAACAACTTCAAATTAATCAATAAGCACAAAGCTAACTATCAAAGAATAACAATCTAACTAAAGCATAGAAGGCATGGTAAAAGAAACAACATGGCACAATATATCAATTTCCACCCACATGATTTAACCCATGACGACGCATATATACTCGACACATTTCATATACGACGTCCCTACACAAAAATCATCATAGAAATAGACCAACAAGTCCTAACTCCCTCAAGTCAAAGTTAAACACAATATTTACCTCACTCTGCAACCAAATCAATCAATCAAGAATGGCCTTGCCTTCCGAAAAAGTCTCCAAACTGACCGATTCTAGCCAATATCGATCAAACAATTCAAAATAAGATTTAGAAACTACCCACTAACGAAAAAGGTTCCCTTTTGATAATTTTTGAAAAAGTCCACAAATGTCAACCCCGTGACCGCTTGGTCGAATGTCGATATCCGGACCAAAACCCAATTACCCATTCACCCTTAAGCCCGCTTACGTGATTTATTTCGAAATCTGACCTTACTTTGAGGTCTAAATCTAAATTTTATAAAATCCCTAATTTCTACCCAAAATCCCTAATTTATAGCATGAAATTTAAAGTTTTAATGTTAAAAACTCAAAGAATTTAATGGCGAGTTGATACAAAATTTAGAGTTTCTTACCAATGAATTTGGGAAGAAATTGATCTTCAAAAATCGTCTTTAGAGTGTTTCGGTTTGAGGAATAGAGTAAAATGAGCTAAGTTCCATTTATTCCCTCTTTCACCTAGCTGCAGGTGCCGCATTTGCGAATACTTGTTTGCACATGCGATAACACAAACATGACACACTGATCGCATTTGCGATCAGTGCATCAGATGCACAAAATTCGCAAATGCGACAAAATTCTCGAAAATGCCATACACCCTTCAACCGCAAATGCGAGCTAAGTTTAGTATTTGCGAAGGTTCCACCCCCCAGCTCCAAGTCGCAAAAGCGACTCAAAGGTTGCAAATGCAAACTCCCAGAGCCCGCAAATACGATCAAATATTTGCAAAAGCGAAGTACCAACCCACCTGCCCCTTATCGCAAATGCGATCATTGACCACAAAAGCGAGCTCGCGAATGCGAGATCTGCATATTGACACTAGAACCAGCATTGCACCGCAATCCTAAAACCAACCAAAATCATCTGATACATACCTAAAACTTACATGATCCCCTCATGCTCAAAATCATACATACACACAATGACATTATACAAACTTATTTGCTACCTCAAATCATCAAAATAACATCAAATAACAATAATCGATCATCAAAACTCAAGAATTTTAACTTAAACTCAATTTTAACAATTTCGCACATAATGTGCCGAAACGCATTCGGGTCACCTTGGACCCCAACATAATATGTGTACAAGTCAAAAATTCATTCGAACTTACCGAAATTGCCAAAACACTAATATGGGGTCGTTTACCTATTATGTTGGTCGTGGTCAACTCTAGCCACATTTTTAGTCAAAACTTTCATTTACTTCAAAATTTCACATAAAAGTTTTCTGAAAAGTGATACGGAATATGCATGAAAATCAAAGAAATATCAAATGAAGCTGTGGGAGGTCTTGGAACATGAAAACTAAGGCTACCAGTCAAAACGATCTATCGGATCATCACAAGCTGAAACACGGCAAGTTCCAACATAATATGTTGGATTATGGAAATCCTACGTATAAACTTCTAGCATATCATGTTGAAACTCCAGTACATTATGAAATTCCAACATATTATGTTAAAATCTCGTAGGTAAAAATTCTTATTCCAACATATTATGCTAGAAATTTTTGGATTTTTAAGGGTATTTTTGTTCAAATTTAATCTTTGAATAAAAATGGATTAATCTTGATTAATTTTGAAATTGTGGCTATTTTTCTATTACCAGTCGTAAATCGGGCTATTCTTTGTTTTATTTCCCAAAGTATATTAGCTAAAAGGGATAGTAAATACTCCCTATGTTTCAATTTATGTGTCTTACTTTCATTTTTAGGTCGTCTAAAAAAGAATTCCTCTTGAAGATTAGAAAGCCTATTGAAGATTAGCATTTAAATTCCTGCAGACTGTGCATTTTGTGGACATAGCCTGTAATCCTTTAACCACTTGTTCTTTGAGTGCACCATCACAAAGAAGTTGTGGTCCAGACTATGTTTATGGTTGGGATATAATAGGATCATTGGGATTGGAAAACAGGGTTGGAATGGGAATGCAAGAAAGCCAAGATCAGAAAAGGAACAGACGTAATTACTAGTTGTGTGTTTTCGATGCCTGTTGCATTGATTTGGAGGGAGAGTAACAAGATCATATTTGAACAAGATAAATTTGATGATTCCCTAATATGCAGGGAGATAGTATTGCACATACATATCAGAGAAAGAACATTTCAAGTGGAAAGAAGCATAGCTAATTAGAATGAACAGTAGGAATCCTTGTTGTTTGGGAGAGGGTGGTGGAAGGGAGGATAAGGAGGGTGGTGTCTATATCGGAACACCAGTTCGGGTTCATGCCGGGTCGTTCTACTACAAAGCTATCCACCTTATCAGGAGGTTGGTGGAACAACACAGGGATAGGAAGAGGGATTTGCATATGGTGTTTATTGACCTAGAGAAGGCGTATGACAAGGTCCCCAGGGACGTCCTTTGGAGGTGTCTAGAGGTGAAAGGTGTGCTAGTGGTTTACATTAGGGCTATAAAGGATAAGTATGATGGAGCTATGACTCGGCTTAGGACCGTGGGAGGTGATTCAGAGCCTTTTCCGGTGGTTATGGGGTTACACCAAGGATTTGCACTCAGCCCGTTCTTATTTGCTCTGGCGATGGACGCACTGACACACCATATCCAACGAGAGGTGCCATGGTATATGTTGTTCCCTGATGATATAGTTCTGATTGATGACACGCGAGGCGATATTAATGGGAGACTGGAGGGATGGAGGCAGGCCCTCGATTCTAAAGGTTTCAAATTGAGTAGGACTAAGACGAAATATGTGGAATGTAAGTTCCGCGACGTGACGGGGAAAGCGGATGTGGAAATCAGGCTTGACTCACAGGTCATCCTTAAGAGAGAAAGTTTTAAGTACTTAGGGTCAATTGTCCAGGGATATGGGGAGATCCACGGGGATGTTACACACTGTATTAGGGTGGGATGAATGAAATGGAAGTTAGCGTCTGGAGTCCTGTGTGACAATAATGTGCGACCGAAACTCAAAGGTAAGTTCTATAAGTGATGGTTATATTGGCCATGTTGTATGTGGTTGAGTGTTGGCTAGTCAAGAATTCACATATCCGGAAGATGAAAGTAGCATAAATGAGGATGTTGAGATGGATGTGTGGGCACACTAGGCTGGATAAGAGTAGGACTGAGGATATTCGGGAGAGGGTAGGAATGGCTCTGGTGGACGACAAGATGCGGGAAGCGCGGCTTAGATTGTTCGGACGCGTGCAGAGGAGAAGCCTAGATGCACCGGTTAGTAGGTGTAAGCAGTTGACTTTGGCAGGTATGAAAAGAGGTAGAGGGCGGCCTAAGAAGTATTGGGGCGAGATGATCAGACAGGACATGGTGCGGCTCCAGATTTTCGAGGACATGGCTCTTGATAGGAAGGTGTGGAGGTCGAGCATTAGGGTTGTAGGTTAAAGGGTAGTCAAGCGATTTTCCTCTTTTTCCTGGTTTTCCTCTTTTTACCGACGAGTATGATAGTGTTTTTTCTAGCAATGTTAGCGATTTATGTTGTATTTCACACTTTTGCATAATATTTGTGTTACTGCTTTTCCATTTATTTGTTGTCCCTCGTGCTACTAGTATTATTTTTCGGATTTTGTTGTTACAGATCTATTGTCTCTAATTCGAGGGTCTCCCAGAAAGAGCCTCTCTACCCCCTCTGGGATAGAGGTAAGGTTTGCATACACTCTATCCTCCCCAGGCCCCACTAATGAGATTTTACTAGATTATTGTTGTTGTTGTAGGAATCCTTGTTGTAGTTGTTATGAACAAGTGTCCGTATGGAAAGTATAGTGTAGGATAGATAGACAAAAAAATTATAAAAGCAGATTGTGATGTATATTTGGAGTAGCCTGTCAAAGCTACTCATTGAACACAACTGTACATATTTTTTGAATATAAATAGAATATAACTTTTAACTAAAAAAAATGCCTCTTTTTATCTTTAATAATTTTTCAAGACATATTTAAGGTCAGAAAATTTAAAGGTATTTAATACATACACACATCTTTGGTTTAAGTATCACAAGATCTTTTTTACTTTTTATTAAATATTTTTTCAAATTAGTGATCAGTGATATGAGAAGCATTAAAAAAATCCTTTTTCTTTTACTTCTATTTTTATGTAAAGAGAGTATGTACCTTGGGATATGGATATCTGATCCAATTTGATAGATGACTATAGTTGATCCATATATATTCGGTCTGTACATAATTTCTACACTAAATTGGTATATAATACTAGTTGACTATTTTTTGACTTGTTAAAAAATATTGGGGGAAAGACTAATTATAGCAACAAAAAGATCAATAAGTTTCTTATATTGAGGACAATTTACTATTCAAATAGAAAGATTATGGAGTTCATGGAGGGATAATCCTGTTTGAAAAGAAAAAAAATACTCCCTTCGTTTCATTTTCAATTTATATGGCAATTTTTGAGTGTGCATAAAGTTTAAAAAGAAAGATGTCTTGCATATCAAAAATATCTTCATAACTTGTAGATTGTAGTCATAAACATACCAATATATTTCTACGTAGATAATAGCATGTCATCAAGGAAAAAATGCAAAGTTTAAAATTAAAAAGTTTTTAAAAAAAATAAATATGTCATTCTTTTTTAAACTAATTAAAAAGAAGAACATCACATAAAATGAAATAGAGGTGAGATATAAGAAAGTAAGGCCTTCTCTTATGATTAAGACGTCTGAATCTGATTGTACATTTGAATATTAAGATGTGAGTTGATATTTGAATACTAAATGATTAAGACTGTTTATTTTTTAACATCTTGATGGTTGTGGTTGTGGATGAGGATGGTGGTGGTGAGTGGAGTGGTGCATGATTATAGGTGATAATGGTGGACGGTGGCGAAGGTTAGTAATGAATGTGGATGATAACAACTTAATGGAATTAAGTCTTCGTTATAGATTTTAATTATTCAAACATATTCAAACATATTAAGTAGTTGTGAAAATAAAATTCAAACTGTGGTGATGGCGCCTAACTCACCGGCTAGGCAAGCCGAAACATGATAATAAAGGGACACATTACAACATAACCTATAGAAATAACTTAATTGAAATCTTGATTAAGCCGAAACATGATAATAAAGGGACACATTACAACATAACCTATAGAAATAACTTAATTGAAATCTTGATGAAACAAATACTGCTAATACGAAAGTAAATCCCCCAGAAACTGGCAAATACGGAGTCATGAACTCTACAGCTGAATACAAGTATGAAACTAAACAATAACAACAATATTTGAATTGTAACAACAGTATGTAAGGAATAGACAAGTCAAACTACAACCGAGGATGCAGCTCTACCTCGCCTCTCGCTGATAATCCAACAAGAAATCCTACTATTGATAACTGGTCCCCACACCTGGATCAACACAATTAAGTGTAGAGTAGAGTCTTGTATGAGTACAACTGATCTAACGTACTCAATAAGTATCATATGTAACCACGACGAGGTAAAAAGAAGCACAAATTATTAAAATGATGCTAGCTATCACGTGTGCAGTTTCATCTTTTAAAACAAGTACTAAGCAATAATTAAATTAAGTCATAAGTACAGGAAGAAAAATCTATATGTGTATGTGTACAGTTTCTCAAATACTCTGCTCAGTCAATATTCAGCATATAGAGATGATATGCAGTTAAATCAGATAAATAATCAAGGAAATTGCAAGTAAAGATGAAATGTAAAATCCAAGAAAAACACTGGCCAGACTTCCTCAACCTTTCCATATCCGTACCAAACCAGTGATCAATTTTCCTCAATAATTGCGTGTACAACATCAAGAGAGAAACATGAGAGGGTGACTGTAGGGGGATGGATCCATATCCACACGCAAGAACGGCCAATTCAACGTGCTACCAGCCCAGCATGGTCACATGCTCATTATCATAATCCGCCCAGCATGGTCACAGGCATAATAGTACAATCCGCCCAGCATGGTCACATGCATAACAACACAAGCCGAACGGCATGGTCATAGGCATAACAACACAATCTGCCAGGCGTGGTCACAGGCACAACAACACAATCTGCCCGGCGTGGTCACAGGCACCTAGTAAAATCATATCCTACGGAAGAAAATAAACAAGTATACATGTATGTAATGAATGAATAACAAATCTCATTCTCCAAGACTGGTATAAATGACATGCTAAAGTGTAGGCATGTGCAAAGTGTACTATCATAGCTCAAACCGACAATTTCATCAGAGAATAACATTTATCAGTTCATTCAGGGATTAAACACCTTATGTATCCTCAAACATGGCTCAAATAGTTCACAATAATGTCATAAATGTGTGAAGCATCATAGCTTAAGGTTTAACAATCAGTTCTAGGCTTATCATAGCCTGAGCACAACCCGAACATGAATAGATACTCTAGGTGTCAGCCCACAGGCTAAACCGCACACATGTGCGCACCCAATAGCACGTAGCTATCACAATAATTCAGGCAACTAGTGCCTCAATTGAGTTTATATACGATAATTACCTCAAGCAATTCAAATTACTCTGCTAGCAAGACCTTCCTGCGTGTATCAATCTCCATGAGGCTCGAATCTAGCCAAAAATAACGTAATACTATCAATAAAAGCTATAGGAATTTATTCTAAATGATAAAGCTAAGATCATTAACCAAAATCAAAATGTTATCTGAAAAGTCAACCCCCGAGCCCACGCCTCAGAACCCGACAAAATTCACAAATTTCGAACACCCATTCAATAATGAGTCCAACCATACCAAAATCATCCAATTCCGACCGCAAATCAAGCGTCAAATCCCCAAATCTTACTCTCCAATACATGGGCCAAAAATCCCTAAATTCTTATTTTCAAATCATGAGAAATAGGTGAAATAATCAATGGGTATTAGATATTATGGACAAAAGTGATTGAAAAGCACTTACCACTTCAATCTATGTGAAAACCTCTCCAACAATTGCCCTAGTCCGCCCTCCAAAATTTCAAAAATGAGAGAACAACCCAAACCCTTGATCATAAATCTATGTCCAGCACTTTCACTTATGCGGCTAAATTACTGCACCTGCGGTTCTGCTTTTGCGGAAAAATTCTTACTTCTGCGGAGACAACTTAAAACACCGACCTGAACGCTTCTTCGGCCAAAACCCTGCTTCTGCGATCGACCAAGTGCTTCTGCACGCCCGCACCTTCGGGAACAATCCGCATCTGCAGTTCCTGCCAAGCACGCCAAACTCCACTTCCGCATAACAAGCATCACAGAAGCAGCTTCGCTTATGTGGAAACCAGATCGCTTCTGCGATAATCCCCAAGCCAAGCCCCTTCCATACATGTGACACTCCAGCCGCACCTACGGCGCCGCATCTGTTCTTAATCCCACCGCAGATGTGGTTACACCAGAACCTCAATCTCTTCAACTATGCATTAAGTCCCATTTTTTACTGATGCCCCCGAGACTCCATCCAAACATACCAACACATTCTAAAACATCATACGAACTTAGTCGAAGCCCCAAATCACATCAAACAACAATAAAACATGAATCACACCCTAATTCAAGCCTATTAAAATTAATGGATTTCCAACTTCTAAAATCGATGCCGAAACCTATCAAACCAACGCTGATTCTTTTTCAACTTTTCCCACCATATTCCCCACTCCTAACCCCAACACCCTCCCCCCCACCATCCATCATCCCTACCCCTTACTCCCATAGTGTTTTCCTAAATTATATCCCTTATAAAAAATTATTTCTTACTCGCTACCAAACACTAGAAAATATTTTCTAGAAAAGTTTTCTACTCACCAACAAAACATGAAAAAATAACTGGTTTCACTTATTTTCTAGGAAAATTTCATACCAAACAGACAATGAAAAACAAAGCATACCTATGATTTCCCAGTCAAATACCATGTTCACAAACTGTGATGACTCGATAAGTCATTTTGAGTACTAGATTTTTTTTTTATGTTCCGAGACCACTCGTAGCTTTACTTGATGAGTTATGACTTGAATGCATGATCCGTGTCATTATTCTGAATGATATTATGTGAAATTTTAAAGAAAATGTGATTTTTGACTTAAAATAAGGCTAGAGTTATCACGGTCTATATTTTTGGTAAACAACCTCGGATCGGTGTTTTGATGGTTCCGATATGTTCATATGATACTTTTGGGCTTGTACTCATGTTTGGTTTGGGCCCTGGGTAACCCGAGGGCGTTTTGGCGCATTATGTGAACGATTGAAAATTTTGGTTTTAAACTTGAAATTCTTGAGTATTAATGATCGATTATTGACATTTGATCTTGTTTTGATGATTTGAGAGAGCGAGCGAGTTTTTATGATGTTGTTACATTTGTGTGAATGTTCAGATTGGAGCCTGAGGGGCTCGGGAGATGTTTCAGATGAGTTTTTGTTGATTTTGGAGCTGCTGAAACATAGTGGTTGCTAGTGTAGTGTTACAGGTCTCGCATTTGTGAATACTTGATTGTAATTGTGAGTCTCGCATTTGTGAAGACTTGATTGTAATTGTGAGTCTCGCATTTGCGATATCAGGCTCGCAAATGCGAAATATGGGATGTGCAGGCATGCTTCACAAATGCGATGAAATGGTCGCATTTGCGGATGGCTAGGTTTCGCTTTTTCAACCTAAGTGTCATTTTTGCTACAGAGTGCTGAGTTGGTAAGCTTCACAAATGCGAAGTGTAACGACCCAACCGATCATTTTGAGCATTTGCATTCTTTTAGGTGGTTTGAGGTCTTGATTAGCTTCATATGATGTATGTCATGGCCCAATTTTCCTCCGTAAGATACCATGATAGAACCTAGTCTCTAAGACTAAGTAACCTTAACACTTACTGAATTAATAGAAAAATTCATCCGACAACAGTTAAATATGAAATATAAATCTCTATACAAACATACAATCCCAAAACCGGTAGTACAAGTGATAAGCTCTACTGAGCTTACTAGAATGTCTTCTAAATACAGCTGTTTCGAAATAGAAATAAACAGTACAAGTACAAAATGATTGACTCCTAGGCCTGCGAACGTGAAGGCAGGTATACCTTGAGTCCCCACAGCAAGTCCAAACAGCTAGCTAATGATCAACCAACTCTGAAATACCTTAATCTGCAGAAAAATGTACAGAAAGCGTAGCATGAGTACACCACAGCGGTACCCAGTAAGTATCAAGACTAACCTTGGTGGAGTAGTGATGAGGGACAGTCAATACACCTACTAAACAACCTGAACAAGTATGAAGGTAACTAAGAAGGAAACAATATTAATATAAAGCTAAGCATGGTAAGGAAGACAAAACAATACTCTCAATAAAACACTAGAGACAATAATTAGTAATAAGAAGAAAACAGGTAATAATGTTGTAGAGTAAGTGGAACACAGTCTACGTCCGGCGAAACAAAATAAAGAAAAATAAGTAACCACTCATTAAGAACAATCTCTTTTACACCAAAATTATTCAAGAATTTCCACGAGGTACCAAACCTCATAATCACAAATCACGGATCCCAATTCATGAACCTTAATCATTTGGCATCTTGTGCCCACATTACAATTCATAACCACACAGACAACTCACGTGCCAAGAGAGTGACACTATCTACTATCTGCACGGACCACTCACGTGCCAACAATAATAATGACTCATGACTGCACGGATAACTCACGTGCCAACAAGATAACTCTCACTCATAAGGCAAGTACACAGGAGTACATGTAAATGGACAATAACATCATGATTCATCTTCTTAAACCTATGGGTGATTTATTTACGTGTATTCTTGTGCAAGTGTTCTACCACAATTCAAGTCAACAAGTAAGAGTTGAGATAATGAATGGCACATAAGAAACGATCACCACAAAATTTACACGGTATAACTCACACAGGGTACGCACACCACTGCACAAATAACAACAATAACAATGCCCCCAGGCCATCACAAATCATTTCCCAACATATCCCACTTTGTCTCTCCATGTGCGCTATAATAAAGTAAATGCCCTCCTTGTCTCGCCTCACACCCACAATAATATTCCCTCCTTGTCTCGCCACCTGCGCAAACTCACATATATAGCCCGCCTTGTCACGCCGCGTATGCAAATATCAATAATAACAACAGCACAGACAACTCATGTGCGAACATCCCAACAATCCTCACAATAATACCATGTGTGCTAAAATATAACAACATAATAAACTGACTTTCATAATATGTGAGCATATGCCACAACATTTTGCTCAAACAGTTTCAATACCACAACCACGCATAGCCCTCGTCTCAACAACACTGAGTACAACAACTACTACAACACTAACACGAGAATATGGTAAGTAAATCAACACAAGAACTTCAAAACACAAAGAAATGGAAGAACAAGCTCACAAAGAAAGACACAACAGGGAATAATCGTCTCAACAAGAATAGCTCGACAAAGGAGAGATAATATGTGTCAATGATTCCAAATAAGGATGAGTCAATAATGAAAAGGGATAAAAAAACTTCATTTAGGGTTGAGAAAATGCGGAAGATATAACAACAAATTCAATTAAAGATAAGCAATTACGGAAAAGATAGTAATAACTTCAATTAACGATAAGCAATTACGGAAAAGATAATAATAACTTCAACTAAGGATAAGCAATTACTGGAAAGATAATAATGACTTCAATTAAAGATAAGCATTTACGGAAAAGATAGCATGGCAATAAATGAGGCAGCAACTTCACTTAAGGCACATAAAATTTCAATCGGCAACAAGGGTAAAACATGAATCAATTAATTCTAAATAAGAAACGTAAGGGAAAATTTAGTAAATGGTGGATTTAACATGATAAAACAACTTTATAACTAATGAACATAAGAACTGAAGATCCCTAAATAGTCAAATTTCAACAATTAAGCCCGAGTACGTACTCGTCACGTCGCATACACGGCCTTCACATGACACAATTAGCACAACTGACTCAAATCCTAAGGGGTAGTTCCGGCAAGATACTTACCTCAAAGAAGCTAAACTGACACTCTAAATTGGCCTTCTCGTGTGAAACAACTTCTAAATGACTCAAATCTTTCCAAAATAACTTAACATCATAAATAGAACTCATAGAAAATGATTCTGGATAATAAAGCTTCGATCTTTAATTAAAAACTAAAAAAGTCAATCCCGAGCTCGTAACTCCGAACCCTTCAAAATTTACAAAATCCAAACACCCATTCGACAACGAGTCAAGCCATACAAAAATTATCAGTTTTCGATATCGAATCGCCCTTCAAATCCTCATTTTACAGTTTTCAATACGTTGACAAAAATCTCCAAATTTTCTCTTATATTCTTATGAATTTGATGTTAAATCTAATATATAATCACGAAATATAATTGAAATTGATTAAAATTACTTACAAAATAGTTTGGTATGAAACTCCCTCCACAAAATCGCTTTCCATCGAGGCTAGAGTTAAAAATATATCAAAATGAAGCTAAGTCCCGAAGTGCTCAGTTATACACAAGCTACAGATGTCGCATTTGCGACATGGGGTTCACAAATGTGAACCCCTAAGAAGCGGACATTACTTCACAAAAGCGAATGTTGAAAGTTCTACCTCTATCGTAAATACCATAAATCGGCTCGCAAATGCAAAGATAGGGCATTCGCAAAAGCGGCCCAAATGTTCACAAAAGCGAACTACTAGTACCCAGTACACCATCACATTTGCGAGGCTGGCTTTGCACTTTGCAAATGTGAAGCATGTCTCTCAGACTCTTCACAAAAATAATCACAAGTTCGCAAATCGGTAGTCGCAAATGCGACCCTCAACTCGCAAATGCGAGATCAGAACACCAGCAAATCTTGACCTTTTTCCAAACACTCTGAAACGCATAAATCAAACATCCACAAAAGTCTAGAAACATAACATGAACTCGCTCGCGCGATTAAACATCAAAATAACCTCAAGAAGCACAAATCGGACGCCAAAATGTATGAAAACCAAAATGAACTTCAAGAACATCTAGAATTGCAACCAAATGCCCGAACCACATCAAATCAACTTCAAATGACACCAAATATTGCAGGAAAGTTACAAATGACGAAACAAACATATTCTATGTCCTGAAACAAAAATCCGAACACGATAGCCTTAAAGTCAAATCATGGTCAAACTTAGGAAAATTTCAAACCTTTGAATTTTCAACTTCCACCAAATGGTGTTGAAACCTTCTAAAAACATCCAAATGCAAATCCAAGCATACTCCCAAGTCCAAAATCACCATTCAGAACTAGCGGAACCATTAAAATTCTAATTCGAGGTAAATACTCAAAAAGTCAAACATGGTCAATTCTTTCAACTTCGAGCCTCTCAAATGAGAGTCACTCCTTTAAAATCATTTATGAACCAATAAAAAACTCGATCCAATGATGGACGCAAGTCATAATACACTATGTGAAACTACTCATGATCTCAAACTGCTGAACTGGACCCAATTGCTCTAAACAACCAGTCGGGTTATTACAATGTATTATGACTAGCATGTGCGATTGGATTTGATTTACGAGTGGTTCAAGATTGATTTGGAAGACTGATTTTCTGTTTGGAAGCTTTAAGTTGGAAGAGTTGACCAAGTTTGACTTTCGTGCATTTGATTTGGATAGGAGTTTTGATGGCTCCGCTAGGTCTGGATGGTAATTTTGGACTTAAGCATATGTCCGGATTTGAATTTGAATGCTTCTAGAAACTTTTGGCTCTAATTGAAAAAAATTGGCAATTTAAAGGTTTGGAAAGTTCATAAATTTGATCAAAAGTTGAGCTTGTGGCGATCGGGTTTGGATTGTTATTGTGGTACTTGGAATAGGTTTGTTTTCTTATTTGTAACTTGTGTGCAAAGTTTTGTTTCATTCCGAGTTGATTTCGTAGATTCCGACTCTAATATTTGAAATTCTTGAGTTTGAAGGTTGCATGATAAATTTTGGTGTTTAATTCTCGATTTTGATGTTATTTTTGGCGTTATGAGACTTAAGATAAGTTTGGATTAGGTATATAGACTTGTTGTAATGATTGGACGGGTCGCGAGAGGCTCAGGTGAGTTTTGGGGTGGTTTTGTACAATTTTTAGCCCCTGTTCAGATGCTGGTTTTAGTCTACAGGGGTGTGAGCGAAAGGTAAAATGCAATATTGGACTTGTGAAACGCGTTCACGGAGGGAAGGTTCGCGAACAAGAAATTTCTGATGTCACAGGGCGGACGTTGGGAGCTTATATATTGAAATCTTTAAAGAATTTGGAGGTTATCCAAAAATAAAATTTGTAGACCTTTGTGTCTAATTTTTAGAAAATTAAATTGTTTATCATTTGGACCTTTTTACAGAAAGTTATGGTCGTTGTACTAGAGGCAGCCAGGAAAGAGTTGAGAGAGTATTTCACAGGATTGTTCATCGCGATTGCGGAGCTTCTTTGCCGCAATCGCGAAGGGAAAAATTATGCTGGAAATTTTTGGAATCGCAATCACGAGATTAGTGACCGCTATTTCAAATGAAGGCGACTAATAGGGTTTTCAAACATCCAATTTCAGGATTTTGAGTTCATTTTCTTCACTATATGAGTTCTTGGAGCACAAGTAAGGCGATTTTGGAGGAGATCAACACCAAAATCATGAGGGTAAGTAATTTTATCTTTATTTTGATTATATATTTTATTTTATTTTTCATGGATTATTACACCTAAATCAAGGATTTGAAGAGAAGAGACTGGGGGGTTTGACATGAAATTAAGAGAATGAATTTAGTGGTTTTGAACATGAAATTGAGGTTGAATTTGGAAACCAATAATATATTTGGACTCATATTCTAATGGGTTATCAGAATTTATTAGTTTTGTCGGGTTCCGGGGTGCGGTCTCGGGATTAACCTTTTGGTTGACTTTGAGTATTTGACTAAAGATTCAACCTTTATCGTTTGGGTTTGATTCCTATGGAATTATTTTATGGTTTGAGTTGCTTTTTTCTAGTTTTGAGCCATTCAGAGGTTGATTCGTGTGGGATAGTGCTTCTAGAATATTGTTTTGGCTTGTTTGAGGTAAGTAACATATCTAAACTTGGTTTGATGGTAATTAACCCTGTGACCTACGATATTTGAGATGGGTTGGGGTGATTCACGTACAAGGTGATGGACTTGTGTGCGTACATCGGGGTATTCATGATCCGGGTAGACATTAGACTATTATGGGACTTATTTGACTATCACGCCATGTTTTATCCGTATTTTTTCTGCTTATATGATTATTTGAGTTATGATTCATGTTAGAAATTATGTCTATGCAATGTGCTTATCTGTTTGAGACGTGATAGGGCTATTCTTGTTGTTTTTGAGTTGTTAGCCTTAATTGTAGACATAATCTCAGTCATGATACTATATTCGTGTTTGATATCTCTGTCTCAGTACATTCTTATTATGATCTCTCGCATATTGTTGATGCATCATATGTGTAATACTATTAAACTGACTGTTGTGAGATGTGGCTAATTGAGACTTGAGTTGTTGATGACTGATGTGGGTAATAGAGTCGTATTATGATTTATATATGGACCAGTTTACAGCTGAAATAGTTTGAGATTTGGATCGGGTTGCACACCGCAACGATTTGATATTTTGATCGGGTTGCACTCTGCAACGATTTGATATTTTTATCGGGTTGCATGATGTAACGATTTGATATTTGGATCGAGTTGAACACCACAAATGTTTGATACTTGGATCGGGTTGCACGCCGCAACGGTTTGATATTTGGATTGGGTAGTACGACATAACGATTAAACTGATTAGTGCTTGGTCAAGGGTCTTCCCCTCCGGAGTCTGCTATTCATTGTGAGTGCAGGCACAAAGATGTATATGTGTGTATAATAGTGAGGGGAAGTTATGCCAGGCACCCATATAGTGTTGAGTATGCTTGGGTGTGTGATAGTGAGGGGCATTTAAGCCAGGCACCCGTATAATTCTAAGTGTGAATGTTGGGGTGATGGTGAGGGGCATTTGTGCTAGGCACCGTGACTGTGCTGAATGTGAGTAAACTTGATGGCTTCGCTATGACATTATTGACTTGACATGTAGGCATAGAGATGTATTTTCCTCATACTAGATGGTAATATGACGTCATTAACTTGACACATATACTTGACAAGTAAGCATAGAGATGTATTTTCCTCATGTTATATGGTAAAGGTGATGTTTTAACTGTTGTTGAAAGTTGGAAACCACAATTTTCATAATAAATTCATGTCTTAATGATTTCAATGGTAAGATTCGGGCTTTGACTATTGTACTCAAAAAGCATGTATAATTCTCCGTATTTGTGAACGAGTTAAACACGATATTTCTCGAGTTGTTCTCTTTTACGTTCATCATTATATTATGTGTCGTTATTGATTTATTGATGTTGAAAACTGACCTTCTTTTGAGCTCGTCACTGATTTTAGTCCGAGGTTAGGTTTGTTACTTATTGAGTACATGGGGTCGGTTGTACTCATACTGTAGATCTGCACCTTGCATTCAGAACTTGAAGATGAGTTATTGTGGATGATGGGATCTGGCATTGAAGATGTACCTACTTTCCGGATATAGCTATCATTTGTCCTTGGTAGTTTTAGATTATCTGTTTATGTATATTCCAAACAGATGTTATATTTATTTTCATACCATCTTTGTAAATATAAGTCTTAGTGGCTCATGACTTGTACTGCCAATCCCTAGGTTATTGTACGAAAATTATTTATTTCACGTATTGATTCCTTGTTATTTCATTCGAGTTGTGTTGACTATAGTTTGGCTTACCTAGCAGGTTGGGTTAGGTGCCATTATAACTAAGTTAATTTTGGATCGTGACACAAAGCTAGGACCGCATTTGCGATGGAGAGGGATGTCGCGATTGCAAATTTTCTGTTGCATTTGCGACGTCTGGGGACTCTGACACTGATCTGTGATCTATGGTTCACATATGCAGACGTCGAAATTGCGAATAAGAGTTTCTAATTGCAACGTTAGTAGCTGGGTAAACATGAGTAATTTCGGTACTTGGCTCATCTTACACTATTTTTCATGCCTAAACTTTCTAGAGACAACTTTTAAAGAAGATTTTCTTTCCCAAATTTATTGGTAAGTTACTTTAACTAGTTTTCAATCACTTTCAGTCACTTTTCATGAATTTTTCCATCAAATCTATGAATTTCAAAGTAAAAATTAGGAATTTTGGGTAGAATTTATAAATTTTGTAAAATTGATATTTATACCTTGAATTGAGGTCAAATTTCAATATAAATCACTTTACCAGGCTCGAGGGTGAATGGGAAATTGGAATTTGGTCTAAATCTAAAATTTCGGCCATGTGGGCCTATTTTGTTGACTTTTTAATTTTATTAACGACTGAACCTTTTTCATTCGTGGGTTGTTTCTAAACCTTATTTTGAATTGTTTGAATGGTAATTTGATAGATTTGGGTCGTTTAGAGGCGTGTTCTAAAGGAAAATTTGTGGTTGATTGTTGACTTATTTTTGGAAAGAGATAAGGGTCATTGTTAACCTTGACTTGAGGGAATTAGGACATGATTGGTCTATTTTCTATATGATATATGTATGAAAATGGCATTTATGAAAGGTGACAAGTGTATATGCGTTGTCATGGGTTAAGCATGCGGGGCTGGCTACTTAATTGCATGTTTTTAGTTATACCATGCTTTCTTTCAATCCATGTTATTACTCGTTATGTTCTCTAATTTGCTACTTGCATTTACTTGTTAAATTCATGCTTTCATTCGTTACTTGTCTCAGTTAGTTATATGTTTCCATGTATCCATGCTATCATTTATTACCGCCTTTACTTGCTTATTGTTTTTATATGTTGTTAGTTAGCCTCTTTTACTTGTCTTTCTTCTTTATGTAACTACCTGGCCGGTCATTTTGCGTTATCGGACCCCGTTCCCCCTAAATGAAACCTCTCATAGTGTCTTATTATGATTTATGACTTGCAGGGCTGGGATTCGGGGGTGTTTAGAGTGCTATAGGAACATTTGGTTCCTTAAGGTTGACCTTTAAGGCCAAGTTTGACTTCGGCCAACTTTTTTAGCAAATGACCTCGGAATCGAGTTTCGACGATTCTGATAGCTTCGTATGATGATTCCGGACCTGGGCGTAGATTCGGAATGGGTTTCTGATGACCCGGGAGCGTTTCGGTGCCCAATAATGAATTAAGAGTTCCTTAAGTTCCTATTATGGTTTGGGACGTGTTTTTGTGTTATCGAGGTCCAACCGGAATTCCGAGACCGGGAATAGTTCCGTTATGTCATTTATGACTTGCCTACAAAATTTGGTGTCATTCCGAGTAGTATAAGTCGTTTCGGCGCGTTGTTAGCGAAGTCTAGAAAACTTAAAGTTCCTAAGTTTGGTTCCAGGGGTTTTGAGGTATGATTTTGAGTTTTAGCATTGTTTTGGGTGTTCTGAAGGCTCGAGCGAGCCCCTATTATGATTTGGGACTCGTTGGTATATTTAGACGGGGGCTCGGGTGGGCCCAGGTGCCTCGCGGACACCACACGAGGCCAAAAATCAGTTGCATTAGCTGTCGGTGCACCTGTTCTGGTGTGACCGCAGGTGCGGTTGCCAAGTCGCAGGTGCAGGATTGCTCCTGCGGTCCCAACCTCGCAGGTGCGACCCCTAGTGGTCAGGCCAATTCTCACAGGTGCGGATAAAACTCCGCAGGAGCGGAGCCGCAGGTGCGGTCCCCACTCCGCAGGTGCGGGCCCAGGCATCCTAGTCCATTTCCGCAGGTGCGGTGCTCGAGCCGCAGGTGCGGAAATGTTGTTCAGGCAGTGTGTTTTTATACACGGGAATTAAATCATTTCCCTTATCTTCTTCTTCTTCCTTGGGGCGATTTCCACCATTTTAGAGGGGCAAACGACTTGGTTATTGAAGGGAAGTAAATTCCACTCTAATATTAGCTTCATGCATGAAATACTAGCTTAATTAACTACCTAAATTAGTGAAAATTCAAGAATGGGGTAGTAACCTAAGGCTTTCGATAATTTAAAAAATTATCAGTGAATTTGCTATGAAATCAAGTAGAAATCTTATATTAATGATCCTTAGGCTATGGGTGAGTGTTTCCTTCGAGAATTTGTGGAATCTGAGCATGTGGGCCCGGGTTTGGATTTCAGAATTTCTGCAAGAATGGGAAATTTACTAAATAAGTAGGAGAATTTCCATATTTTGAGCATAAATTAATGAATTTGTATAATATTTGGCTAGTTTCGAGTCCTCGGGTGTAGAGTTCGGAGTTTCGGGCGCGTTCTTGGTCCGGGAAGTAGGTTGGACGCGAGGTGAGTCTCTTTTCTAACCTTGTAAGGGGGAATTGTCCCCATAGGTGATTATAAACAATTGCATGTCCTTATTTGTGGGGGCTACGCACGCACAAAGTGACGAGAGTCCGTGCGTAGCTACTACTATGTTATGTTTGGTAGTTCTAGGACTCACGAGCATGCTTATATGTGCCTTACGTGTATTCCTAAACGTATCTTGAATTGCTTATTATCCTTGATTTGGCATTAGAATATTATTCAGTTGTGGTCCATGATATATTGCTTAGGTTCTTGCCTTAAATAATAACCTCTGATAATTTCCTAAAAATTGATAATTTTATGTATGTATGCGGCACCGCGTCACATGTATGATTCGTGAGTGGAATAGCACTACTATTATGTCAACCGCGTCGCACGTTCGATTCGTGAGCGGGGTAATAGATGCATCTATGGTTCGAGCCGTTCGACCCTCAGCAGTGCACATTTATTTTTCGCGATGTTTCGGCCATACATGTCCGGCCTAATATGTGTTGTATGATTCACTAGAAATTTGTTTTAATTGTACAAACTGGTTCATGTTAATAAGGGAATTTAGTACATTATGTGCTAGTGTAATTTGACATGCAAAGGTAAATACAACTATACTTGATGATTTATTTCCTTGTGATTTCTACGACTGTTATGCCTGCCTAGTTCCTATTAAATCATGTTATTTACAAAATGTTGACCCTAGTAAGTATCACGTCTACCTCTCGTCACTACCACTTTCTAGGTTAGGCGGGATACTCAGTGGGTACATATTTGTTTATGTACTCATGCTGCACTTCTGTACTTAATTGTACAGGTTCTGAGGCTGGTGCATCTGGTTATCAGACCGGATCTCGATTTAGATCTCAGTGAGCTGCTTCTCCTGACGATCCTCGACGGCACCTTGGAGTTTTCTTTTGCTTATTTCCCGTCTATTCCTTTCAGACAATGGGATTGTATATTGTGTTTTGTATATTCTGTTAGTATGCCTGTATGACTTGTGACATTAGTTCCTGCCACACACGTAGTTGTTATTTTGATTTTCGTGTTTGTATATATATACATTTTGGCTCATTCCTCATCATGACTATTTTGATTAAATTTGGCTAATTATCCTTGTCAAATCATGTTTTAACTTTCAAAAACTGAGTATATGTTAAAGTGTTTTAAACTAATAAGGAGGAACCTTTAGTAACTTAACAGTCGGCTTGCCTGACCCCGTTGTTAGGAGCCATCACGACCTCAGTTAGGATTGTGGGTCGTGACACTTTACTTGTTAAATTGACTTACTTACTCTATTTCACTCTACTATGTATAGTCTTAGAGACTTTATTTGGTTAGTTCCATTTTGGTTATGTTGTGAGATATCTGTAGCTTATTTTAGTATTATAATATTTATATGATATTGGAATCGGGATGCACGGCACAACTGTATTGATATTATATACGGGATCGGGTTGCACGCTGCAATGGTATTGAGACTATATATGAGATCGGGTAGCATGCTGCAATTGTATTGAGATTATTAATGGGATCGAGTTGTACGCCACAAGAGTGATGATCTTATATATGGTATTGGGTTGCATGTTGCAACGCTATTGTTGTTGTGTGTGGATCATTTTGTGCGCCGCGACGGAGAAGCTATATATTAGTTATTCTAGGTTGATGGCTTCGTAATCGTTTTGTGTTGTGAAACTGAGTAAT
This sequence comes from Nicotiana paniculata, assembly GCA_005239505.1. Taxonomy (NCBI): domain Eukaryota; kingdom Viridiplantae; phylum Streptophyta; class Magnoliopsida; order Solanales; family Solanaceae; genus Nicotiana; species Nicotiana paniculata. Next base: position 15,369 of record ML304698.1, on the reverse strand, counting down.
ATGATATTTTGGGACCCTCTGTTGTGCATTTCTTATTCCGGTTTCCATGTTATTTCTTGTTCCTCTAGTCTGTTGTTATTTTCTACTTATACTCGTAGAGGTTTATAGTATCTTGTCATAGCCTCGTCACTACCTCGTCGGTGTTAGTCTTGACACTTACGCAGTAAATGGGTTCAGTTGTGCTCATACTACAGTTATGCACTTTTTGTGCAAATTATGGTGTTGGTCTGACCGACACTTAGTGAAGATTTACCCGGACCCATTATCTGCTTATTAATTTATTTTTAAAATTGTTAAAGTAATTAATTGTTTAGCTAATGTTGGCTATCAAGCAGATGTTAGGCACCATCACGACCCCGTGGTTGGGATTTTGGGTCGTGACTAGTTGGTATCAGAGCACTAGGTTACCTAGGTCTCATAATTCATGAGCAAGCTTAGTACAACCTTGAGGATTGGTATGGATATGTCTGTACCTAGCTTCTAGAGGCTATAAGGCTTTAGGAAATTTCACTTTCTTTCTTTCTCTATTGTGCGACTTTGTTTCTATTGCTGAAGTTTGAATCATCTTCCCTTAATCTCTCATAGATGCTGAGAGCGCGTACGGAATTCATAGCTGCTTAGGAGCCGGAACCCCATGTTGCAGCCACCACTGGAGGTAGGGGCCAGGGGCGAGGTAGATTCAGAGCTCAGCCTAGAGCATGTGCAATAGCACTTATTGGTGAGCCTTATATCGAGCAGGATGAGGAGATCCCTGTTCCAACCGTGCCAGTAGGACCAGTTCAGGTCCCAAATGGGTTCACGACCACCCCGGTGCTTAAGGACGCCCTAGTATGCTTAGTTGGTCTTATGGAGAGTGTGGCCCAGGCCGATGTACTTCCTATAGCACCAGTTGTCTCTCAGAACAGAGGAGGAGCCCAAAATCTCGCTACTCACACTCTAGATTTGATGGCTTGTGGGTATCATACCCCACTAGTTCTACAAGTTGGGGAATCTTAGCTCGTTGTTGCTATACCGTCCAGGGAGAGACCCACGATGTCAGCCGTGGGCTGAAGAGGTTGGAAAAGTTCACCAAGTTGTTTCCCCTTTGCTTTGGTGCTACACCTTCTAAGGACCCCTATGTTTTCTTACACCATTTCCATGAGATATTGCACGACATGGGTATAGTAGAGTCCAATGAAGTTGACTTCACTGTGTTTCAGATGCTTGGCTCATCCAAGAGATGGTGGAAGATGTATGTTCAGGGCAGGCTAACAAGTTCAAGTTCTCATAGTGGTTCTTGGAGAAGTTCATCCACTTCACTCAGAGAGAGGACGTTCATAGTCAGTTTGAGCGCCTTCAGCAGAGTAGTATGACTATTACTCAGTATGAGACTAGATTTTTGGATCTATCACGCTATGCAGCTATCCTGATCCCTATTAATAGGGAGAGAGTGCGGAGGTTTATAGATGGACTTACATATCGTATCAGGCTACCGATAGCCAGAAAGACCGAGGATGATATTTGTTTCACCAAAGTAGTGGAGATTGCTAGACGGATCGAGAGGATTCGTGCCATGGTAGAGAGGCGACATCTAAGAAGAGGCCCGTTATTTCGTTGGTTTCGGTGGTGCCTCGTTTGTAGGAAAGGATTCATTTAGTAGAGTCCACCCTATCAGGAAAGTTCAGTCAGCAGTACAAGTATCACATGGAGCTTCAGGGAGTGGTGGTGCTTATGGGTCTTGTTCTACGCACCAAGTATTCAGTACACTCAGCACCCATCAGTGCACCGTTGATTCAGAACTATCACAGTGGTTATTCGTACCGTCTGGGCCAGTCCCAAATTCAGCATCCCACGTCAGTCTAGAGAGTGATTTGAGTGTGGATGTATGGGTCATATCACGAGGTATTTTCCCAGACTTTAGAGCAACAACCACAGCAAGATACTTGTGCCATAATTCTGGCACTGGTTTCTCCACTACTAGCTCAACTGGCTAGTGGCAGGGTCAGGCAGCATAAGGTAGAGGGTAGACAGCTAGAGGTGGAGGCCATTTAGTGAGAGGTCATCGGAGATATGGAGGTCATATTGGTGGGGCTCATCCTCATTGCTATGCATTTCTAGCCAGACCCGAGGCGGAGTTTCAGATGCGGTTATCACAAGTATTGTTCCGGTCTGTCATAGAGATGCATCAGTTTTATTTGACTCGGGTTATACTTATACGTATGTGTCATCCCATTTTGCTTCATATTTTGATATATCTCATGATTCTTTGGATACTCATGTTTATGTGTCTACACCCATTGGGGATTCTATTATGGCGGACCATGTCTATCACTCTTATTTGGTCACTGTTGGGGGATACAATACCATGGTTGATCTTCTATTATTGGTTATGGTGGATTTTGAGGTTATTCTGGGTATGAATTGGTTGTCCCCATATCATTCTATCTTTGATTGTCACGCCAAGACTGTAACGTTAGCCATGTCGGGGTTTCCTAGGTTGGAGTGGAGAGGGACTCTTCACTACACTAATAGGTTAGTTTCATATTTGAAGGCTCGATGAGAAGTAGTGTTTGGCATGTTAGGCTTATTTTAGTGATTCTAGTGTCGTGGTGCCTTCTATGGATTTGGTACTGGTGGTGAGTGATTTCCCAGAGGTGTTTCATAGTGATTTACTAGGCATGCCACCCGATGGGAATATCGACTTTTGCATTGACTTGGTTCCGAAACTCTGCCTATTTCTATCCCATCGTGTCGTACAATTAAGTTGAAAGAATTGAAGGAGAAGTTTCAAGATTTGTTTGAGAAAGGATTTATTATACCTAATGTCTCGTCATAGGATGCGTCAGTTTTTTTGTGAAGAAAAAGGACGAACCAATACGAATGTACATAGATTATCGGCAACTAAACAAGGTCACGATCAAGAACAAGTATCCATAGTCGAGGATTGATGACTTATTTGATCAGCTTCAGGGTGCCAAAGTGTTTTCCAAGATTGATTTGAGGTCGGGCTACCATTAGTTGAAGATTAGGGCAGCACATGTCCCTAAGACAGCTTTTCAAACTCATTATGGTCATTACGAGTTATTCGTGATGTCATTTGGCTTGACTAATTCACTAGCAGCCGTTATGGATTTGATGAGCTGGGAGTTCAATCCCTATTTGGATTCCTTTGTGATCATCTTCATTGATGATATTTCGGTTTACTCCCGCAATCGAGAGGAGCATGCGTAGCACCTACGAATTGTATTTCAGACTTTGAAGAATCGTAAGTTATATGCTAATTTTTTGAAGTGTGAGCTCTAATTAGACTTGGTTGCCTTTTTCCAAGTTGTATCTTCCAAGGGCATCAACGTGGATCCTAAGAAGATTGAGGCAGCTCAGAACCGGCCTAGACCTACTTCAACAACAATGATTCGGAGCTTCTTGGGTTTGGCAGGTCATTATCGCTGGTTCGTGGAGGAGTTTTCATATATCTCATCCCCATTGACCAAGTTTACCCAAAAGGGTGCTCTTTTTAGATAGTATGACGAGCGTGAGGTGAGATTTTCGAAGCTCTAGACTGCCTTGACTACAGTCCTAGTGTTGGTGTTTCCTACCGGTTTAGGATCTTACACTGTGTATTATGATGCATCGCGTATTGGACTTGGCACAGTATTGATGCAGGACGGTAAGGTTATTTCCTACATGTCTCGCCAGTTGAAAGTTCATGAGAAGAATTATCATGTGCATGATTTAGAGTTGACAGCCATTCTTCTTGCGCTGAAGATTAGGAGACACTATCTATATGGCATTCCATGTGAGGTCTATACCCACCATCGAAACCTCCAACACATGTTCAAGTAGAAGGACCTTAATTTGCAGTAGCAGAGATGGTTATAATTATTGAAAGACTATGATATCACCATATTATATCATCTGGAGAACGCCAATACAGTGGATGATGCATTGAGTATGAAGGCTGAGAGCATGGTAGTTTAGCATACTTACCGACAGTGGAGAGGCCATTAGCCATGGATGTTGGCCAATCAGTTCGTGAGGTTGGATGTTTCAGAGCCTAGCTGGGTTCTCGCTTGTGTTGTGGCACATTCATAGTTGTTGGAGTGTATCAAGGCCTCACTTGTTGGTGTTGAAAGACACATTACAGCGGGGTGTTGCCCAAGGAGGTTGTGATTGGTTATGATGGTGTTATGCGGCTTCAGGGCCAGATTTGTGTTCTGAATGTTGATGGGTTGAGATATTTGATTCTTGAGGAGGCACATAGTTCACCATATTCCATTCACCTAGATGTCATGAAGATCAACTGTGACTTGAAACAACATTATTAGTGGCAGAAGATGAAGAAAGACATTGTCAGTCATGTCTCTCGGTGTTTGAATTTTCAACAGGTGAAGTACGGGCATCAAAAACCGGGTTGGTTGACTCAACTATTAGAGATACTGGAGTGGAAGTAGAAGCACATTACTATGGATTTTGTGGTAGGTTTACCACAGACCTTGAGAAAATATGATGCAGTTTGGGTTATTGTGGACCAGTTGACTAAGTCCGCACACATTATTCCGGTGATGATATCCCATTCTTCAGAGTGATTGCCTCAGATTTACATCCGAGAGATTGTCCACCTGCATGGCGTACCCATTTCTATTATTTCTTACTGGGGCACACAGTTCACATTGCATTTTTGGAGAGTCGTGCAGTGTGAGTTGGGTACGTGGGTCGAGCTGAGTATCGCGTTTCATCCTCATATAGACGAACAATTCGAGTGAACTATTAAGATTATGGAGGACATGTTGTGGGCATGCTCTATGGATTTTGGCGGTCATCAGGACCAGTTTTACTTCTAGAGGAGTTTACATAAAACAAAATCTATCAGTCGAGCATCTAGATTACTCTATACGAGGCCTTGTATGGGAGGTGATGTCGTTCACCGGTGGGTGGGTTTGAGCCCGGCAAGGCTAGATTGTTGGGCACTAATTTGGTTCATGATGCTTTGGAGAAGGTTAAGGTGATTCAAGAGTGACTTCATACAGCTAAGTCAAGGAAAAAAATGTTATGCGGACCGAAAGGTTTGAGATTTGGTTTACATTGAGGGTAAGAAGGTTTGTCTCCGAATGTCTCCTATGAAGGGCGTGATGTGGTTTGGGAAGAAGGGAAAGTTGCGCTCGAGGTTTATTGTCCCGTTTGAGATTTTGGAGATAGTTGGGGAGGTTGATTATAGGATTTCATTGCCTCCTACCTAGCAGGGGTACATCAGGTATTTCATATTTCCATACTTCGAAAGTACCATGAGGATAGGTCACATGTTTTAGACCTTAGCACGATGCAACTTGATGAGAATTTGACCTACGAGGAAGAGTTGGTGGCTATTTTAGATTGACAGGTTCGAAAGTTGAGATCTAAGAGTTTTTCTTCTGTGAAAGTGCATTGGAGAGGTCAACCGATTGAAGAGGCCACGTGTGAATTTGATCCTATAAAAGGAGTAGATACCCCCATATGTTTACCAGTCCAGGTTCATTTTTATGTCCATTAGAGGACGAACGTTTCTTTTAGAGGTGAAGAATGTGACAACCCGATAGGTCGTTTTGAGTACTAGCTCCTTTTTATATGTTTCGAGACCACACGTAGCCTTATTTGATGAATTATGACTTGCACTGTATTGTGCCTCGGATATCTATTATTTGTAATTGTAAGGAGAATGTGATGCTTGACTTAAAATGAGGCTAGAATTGACAAGTCAATATTTTTGGTAAACGACATTAATGTTTTTACGATTCTAGTAGGTTCGCATGATGTTTTTGTTCATGTGCGCATGTTTGATTGGGATCCCAGGTAACCTGACGGTGTTTTGGCACATTAGGTGAAATATTGAGAAATTTGGTTTTAAACTTGAAATTCTTGAGTTTTGATTATTGATTCTTGATATTCGATGTTGTTTTGATTACTTAAGTGAGCGAGCGAGTCTCTATGATGTTGTTACATTTGTGTGAATGTTCGGATTAGAACCCAGGGGCTCAGAACACGTTTCGGATAAGTTTTCATTGATTTTGGAACTGCTGAAGCATAGCAGTTAATGATGTAATGTTGCAGGTCCCGCATTTGAGCAGACCTGATTGCAATTGCAAGCCTCACATTTGCGATGTCAAGCTCGCAAATGCAAAATACAGGATGGTTAGGCAAGCTTCACAAATGCGAAGAAATGATCGCATTTTCGGATGGATGGGTTTCACTTTTGCAACCTAAGTGCACCTTTGCGACAGAGTGCTGAATTGGTCAGCTGCATAAATGCGAAGTTAGGACCGCATTTGCGATTTTGGGGGCTGTCATAATTGCAAATTTGTTGTCACATTTGCGACGCCTAGGGTCTGTGACACTGATGTATTCGAAATCGGTGGTTTTCATTTGCATACATCGCAATTGCAAACAAGAGTTCGCAATTGATCTACAACTGGGTAAAAATGAAAATTTTCGGGACTTAGCACATTTTACGCTATTTTTCAACCCTGAACTCTCTAAAAACGATTTTTGAAGAGGACTTTCTTCCCAAATTCACTGGTAAGCAACTCTAACTAGTTTCACTCAATTTAAATTACTTTTCCATGAATATTTCCACCAAATCTATGAATTTCAAGGTAGAAATTAGATATTTCGAGTAGAATTTAGGAATTTTACAAAATTGAGATTAGACCTCGAATAAAGGTCAGATTTCGAAATAAATCATATACGGAGTCTCAGGGGTTAAATAGGTAGTGTATATTTATTCTGAATCTCGGATTTTGACCATGTGGGCTCGAGGGTTGACTTTTGTTGGCCTTTTAAATTTAGTTAAAGATTTAAGCTTTTTCATTAGTGGGTAGTTTTTAAATCTTGTTTTGAATTGTTTGAACGATAATTGGCTAGATTCTGTTGGTTTGGAGGTTTGTTCTAAAAGGAAATGCCGTGGTTGATTGTTGTCTTGTTTCTCGGAAGAGGCAAGTGTCATGATTAACCTTGACTTGAGAGAATTAAGGAATGATTGGTCTATTCAAGGTGATGAGTGTATATGCATCGTCATTGGTTAATCATGCGGGAACGGCCTTAATTGCATGTTCCCAATCGTACCATGCTATTATTCGTTCTGTGCTCTAATTGCTATATGCCTTTACTTGTTTAATTCATGCTTTCATTAGCCACTTGCCTCAATTTTCCATATTTTTCCGTGTTTCCACGCCTTCATTTATTGACCGCCTTTACTTGCTTATGGCTTTTACGTGTTGTTAATTAGCCGTTTTTACTTGTCGTATGTCTTTACTTAGTTAATTTCCTTACTTACTCAATTTCACTATACTATGTACATTGAATTGTCGTACAGACTTTATTTGCTTAGTTCCCTTTTGCGTTATGTTGTGAGATACGTCGTAGCTGGCTGTAGTACTATAATATGTATATGATATTGGGATCGGGTTGTACGTCGTAATAGTATTGAGATTATATATGGGATTGGCTTGCACGCCGCAACGATATTGAGACTATATATAGGATTGGATTGCACGCTGCAATATTATTTGGATTATATATGGGATCCTCTGGCACGCTGCAACAGTATTGAGATTATATATGAGATCGGGTTGCACGTCGCAACGGAATTGATGTTATATGGGATCGGGTTGCATGCCGCAATGATATTGTTATTGTGTGCAGATCGGGTTGCGCGCTGCAGCAGAGAAGTTATATATTTGTTTTTCTTCGCTGATGGTTTCGTTATCATATTGCGTTGTGAAGTTGAGTAGTGATGATATTTTGGGGCCCTCAGTTGTGTATTTCTTATTGTGGTTTCCATTTTATTTGCTTCTCCTCTATTCCATTATTATTTTCTACTTATACTCGTATAGATTTATAGTGAGTGCCCTGCCATAGCCTCATCACTACCTTGTCGAGGTTAGGCTCGGCACTTATGGAGTATATGGGATCGATATTGTGCTCATACACTTCTGCACTTCTTGTGCAGATTCTGGTGTTGGTCCCATCAGTGCTCAGTGGAGATTTCCCGGACCCGTTTCGTGAGGAGACTTGAGGTAGAGCTGCATAGTGTTCATAGACTTGAGGTAGAGCTGCATAGTGTTCCCGGACTGTACTGTTTATTTCATTTCGGACAATTGTATTATTATTTCAGAACCTGTTTGTTGTACTTCTACCAATTCATGTAGTTGTGACACCAGTTTCTGGGATTAAACTATACATAGTGTATGGATTATCAACAACCATCAAATGTGTCCTTCGCAAATATGTTGAGTGATGAATATCATAGCCTAGTTTTGAAGAGGACTTTCTTCCCAAATTCACTGGTAAGCAATTCTAACTAGTTTTCAATTAATTTCAATTCCTTTTCCATGAATATTTCCACCAAATCTATGAATTTCAAGGAAGAAATTAGAGGTTTCGTGTTGAATTAAGGAATTTTACAAAATTGAGATTTAGACCTCGAATTAAGGTCAGATTTCGAAATAAATCACATAAGCAGTCTTAAGGGGTAAATAGGTAATGTGGATTTAGTCTGAATCTTGGATTTTGACCATGTAGGCCCGGGGGTTGACTTTTGTTGGCCTTTTCAATTTAGTTAAAGATTTAAGCTTTTTCATTAATGGGTAGTTTTTAAATCTTGTTTTGAATTGTTTGAACGATAATTGGCTAGATTTTGTTGGTTTGGAGGTTTGTTCTAAAGGAAATATCGTGGTTGATTGTTGACTTGTTTCTCGGAAGAGGCAAGTGTCATGATTAACCTTGACTTGAGGAAGTAAGGCATGATTGGTCTATTTGCTAGTGATATATGTATGGGGATGGCTTATATGCAAGGTGACGAGTGTATATGCGTCGTCATGGGTTAATCATGCGGGAAAGGCCTTAATTTCATGTACCGTGCTATTATTCGTTATGTGCTCTAGTTGCTATTTTCCTTTACTTGTTAAACTCATGCTTTCATTAGCCACTTGCCTCAATTTTCCATGTTTCCGTGTTTCCACGCCTTCATTTATTGACCGCCTTTACTTGCTTATGACTTTTACGTGTTGTTAATTAGCTGCTTTTACTTGTCTTATGTCTTTACTTAGTTAATTGCCTTACTCAATTTCACTCTACTATGTACATTGAACTGTCGTACAGATTTTATTTTCTTAGTTCCCTTTTGCGTTATGTTGTGAGATACGTCGTAGCTAGCTGCAGTACTATAATATGTATATGATATTGGGATCGGGTTGTACGCCGTAACAGTATTGAGATTATATATGGTATTGGCTTGCACGCTGCAACGGTATTCAGATTATATATAGGATTGGATTGCATGCTGCAATGTTTTTTGGATTATATATGGGATCTGGTTGCACGCTGCAACAGTATTGAGATTATATATGGGATCGGGTTTCACGTCGCAACGGAATTGATGTTAGATAGGATCGGGTTGCATGCCGCAACGGTATTGTTATTGTGTGTGGATCGGGTTGCGCGCTGCAGGTGAGAAGTTATATATTGGTTTCTCTTCGATGATGGTTTCGTTATCGTATTGCATTGTGAAGTTGAGTAGTGATGATATTTTAGGGCCCTCTGTTGTGTACTTCTTATTGCGGTTTCCATTTTATTTTCTTCTCCTCTATTACATTATTGTTTTCTACTTATACTCGTATAGATTTATAGTGAGTGCCCCGCCATAGCCTCATCACTACCTTGTCGAGGTTAGGCTCGGCACTTACGGAGTACATGGGATTGATATTGTACTCATACACTTCTGCACTTCTTGTGCAGATTCTCGTGTTGGTCCCATCAGTGCTTAGTGGAGATTTTCCGGACCTGTTTCATGAGGAGACTTGAGGTAGAGCTGCATAGTGTTCATAGACCCTGGTGTCACGATCCATATTTTCCTCCGTTGGGTATCGTGATGGCACCTAGCCTTAGGGACTAGGTAAGCCTAACATTTCCACTGAACAACAACAATAATAAAGGAATTATAATAGTCTCGATATAGAAATCTTGACAGAGTTTACAATTTCCCAAAACCCGGTAAATACCAGTCATAAGCTCTACGACATCTATCAACCGAAATAAATACAACTATCTAGAAATAATAAGTACAGTTGACATAAATAGGAAGGTGACTCCGAAGCCTGCGAACGTAGCAGCAAGTTTACCTTGAGTCTCCTCATCAACGATCCATGAAGCTAACAACAACAATTACCTGGATCTGCACACAAAAATGCGCAGAAGTGTAGTATGAGCACACCATGGCGGTGCCCAGTAAGTATCAAGACTAACCTCGGTGAAGTAGTGACGAGGACTAGTCAAGACACCACTAGTCTAATAAGTAAAAAGACATAAGTGTACCAATGACCGAAACATAATACCTATCTAAAGATTTTTCGATATAATTAACGGTACGATCGAAATATGGAAGAAAATTCAATAATTACGATCAACGGACAGCGTAATAGAAATACGCAAAGAGAATGGAAAGAATGCAAGCCAAATGTCGGGAATCACAACCCAATAAAACACTAGCAACTCACCACTGCATCAATTTACTCACGTCAAACCTTAGCCAATAAACTCAATAAAGCTGGTCAAACTTTCGAGTAAAAACCTTTAAATCGTGGGTTTATTTCGAAATCTTTAAAGATACAATCATTTCGGAATAGAGAAATTTCTTATTTGAAACATACTTTCTCTGAATGTATATTTATATATTTTTATAAAGAGAAATCTTTAAAACATAGTCCCTACAAAATATGTGGTGTTCAAATATACTGTCCCAAATACTGCTCTTTCAAATATCATTTTTTTCAACAAGACAAATACTTTTCAAATATATTTTCGAAATAGAAGTCCTTCGGACATAACTTTTCCTGGAGATAATTGCTTTTCAGCTATACTTTTCAAGATATATATATATCTTTCGATCCAAATTTCCTCAATGATAAAACCATTGGAACTCAGTCCGCAACTCAGAATTTGTCATGCAATGCAGTACAGGGGGAAGCTCCCGGAATCTCGTCCGTAGTCCCAGTTTAAATATGCGATGCGGTATAGGGGGAAAGCTCCCGGATCTCCTTCTGTAGTCCCAATTTAAATATGCAGTGCAGTACAGGGGGAAAGCTCCTTGATCTCCGTCCGTAGTCACAATTTAAATGTGCAATGCAGTATAGGGGGAAAGCTCCCGGATATCGGTCCGTAGTCCCAATTTAAATATGCAATGCAGTACAGGGGGAAAGCTCTCGGATCTCGGTCCATAGACCCAATTTAAATATGCAATTCAGCCACTGAGGAAAACAACCAGAATGCGATAGAAACAACATATATTGCCACAATATGCGCAAAAGCAAACAAGACCGAATGCAAAGTGCGATGAGCAAATCAATACAAAGACTTAAATCACAAAAATGGCAAAAACTCACTCATAAGAAGTAGCCACTGAAAGGAATGCCAAGCACAAAGAGAAGCAGCATAACGAGGGGAAAACAAGGCAAATATAGCAACAATTCTATATATTAAAGTTTGCAACCAAGAAACTAAATCATCCCGACAAGGGAATCAGCTATAACCAATCTCACTTAGACAATTAGCTTCACCGAATAAACTCAGCTTGAACAATGCTCAATAAATAGGCAGCATCAAAGAAAAACCATCAACATGGGCGGTCATCAATTAAACCTAAGTAGTACTTAAGGGAAAATCATTTAAATCACAATGTATGACTCACGGGCATACTTGACACAAACATATAGATATTCCAATTACTTGTTAAACAATTATAGGGCGAGATCATACTAGTTTTAGTCACATAGACAGTGTATGAAGAAAGATATAGTATAACGGTAGGAAAGGCAAAGTCTTCATTTAAGTCAATTAAGGTCAAATAAGAAACAAGGAATGCTAGGCAAGTACTTCTAATTTGATCAGGAAGAGATGAAACTAGAAATCAGGAATTCAGATATAACTATTTCAATTCATACACGGGGAACATAAGGACCTAAAATCCCTAAAGGGCAATCTATTTGCAAATAAGTCCGAGTACGCACTCGTCACCTCGCGTACGCGGACTACAATCAACATACAAGACTCAATCCTAAGGGGTAGTTCCCCCACACAAGGTTAAGCAAGATACTTACCTCAAAGATGATAACCTGGTACTCAAAAATAGACTTCTCGGGCAAGAAGGCCTCCGGACGGCTCAAAATCAACTAAAACAACTTCAAAATACACATAAAACGTATAAGGAATGATTCCGAATAATAAAGTTTGAATCTTTACAAATTTATAAAAATCGACCCCCGGGCCCGCACCTCAGAACCCGACAAATTTTATAAATTCCGATTATCCATTCCGATACGAGTTCACCCATACTAAATTTATCCAATTCTGATATCATTTGGTTATTCAAATCATGAATTTTCATTTTTTTAAAATTTTCTTTCAAAATCCACAACTTCCTCAACCCAAAACACAATTTAAATGATGGAAATAAGAACTAATTCATGAAATATAATTAATTCTAGTGGAATAACACTTACCCATTCGGTTTTTGTGAAAAACCCTCCAAGAATCGCCAAAATCGAGCTCTAGAAGTCAAAATATGTTGAAAATGGCTTAACCCTCGTTTTTGGAAGTTTATATTCTGCCCAGTTATTTAAAGCATTGCGATCGCGTGAAATTATTTGCGACCGCGTAGAGGAAAAATATCACTGGTCAAAATGACTTATGCGATCGCGAAGGTACATACGCGATCGCATAGGAAGAATTATTTGCTGGCCCAATCGTCACACTACGCGATCGCGAAGCGCGGAATACGATCGCGTAGAAGGGAGTAATCTGATCCTCAAAAGTGGAAATCACTGTGCGAACGCGTGCCAATGGAGGCGAACGCGAAGAAGGAAAATGTGGGCTTCCGCGATCGCGGATGTAGCTGTACGATCGTAGTGAAGGAAAAACTGGGGGGTCCAAAGCAACACTATGCGATCGCGACTTCATCTATGTGACCGCATAGAAGGAAACAAGATGACAGGTTCAGCAGTGGAAAAATGAGGAAAGTTTGCTCGAAGCCTATCTGAATCACACCCGAGATCCCCGGGACCCAAAACCATATATGCACACAACCTCTAAAACATCCTACGGACTTATTCGTGTAATCAAATCACCAAAATAACATCATAAACATTCAAAATCAATAAATTTTCTCAAAACTTCTGTAAACATCAAATTTTGCATTTAAGGTCTGAATCACGTCAAACTAAGTCCGTTTCTTACCAAATTTCACAAATAACACATACAAGTCATATCGAACCTGTACCGGGCTCCGGAACCATGATATGGGCCTGATATCATAGGTTTCACCTCAAATTTCATTTTCAAAAACCTTAATATTTTTCAGAAAATAATTTTCTTTAAAAATTCATTTCTCGGTCTTGGGACCTCAGAATTCGATTCCGGGCGTACGCGCAAGTCCCATATTTTCCTACGGACCTTCCGGGACCGTCAAATCACGGGTCCGGGTCCATTTACCAAAACCGTTGACCGAAGTCAGCTTTATTCAAATTTCTAATACAAAATTATCAGTTTTTTTCACATAAAGGCTTCCCGGCTAAACGCCTGGGCTGCGCACGTAAATCGAGGTGAGATAGAAAGAGGTTTTCACGACCTCGGAACACAGAATTAGCTAGAAATATACGGGATGACCTTTTGGGTCATCACACCTGGAGTGCCCTTCTTATCTACTATACTGTTTATTTCATTTCAGACAATTGTATTATTATTTCAGAACGTGTTTGTTGCACTTCTAGCAGCTCATGTAATTGTGACACTAGTTTCTAGGATTAAACTATACATAGTGTATGGATTATACATTTTTGAAAATTTTCTTTTGAAAAATAGGAAATATTTTTACAGACAAACGGGGTAATTTTGGAATAGTTAATTCTTTTTTTAAAAGTTAATGACACGTGTCATGGTTTTATCGCACCGATATACATTTGCTAAGAAAAAGTCAAATACTGAAGAGGTACTTAATAGATACACTTTTAAAAGGTCTGAGTATGTAAATTTATTCCCGTGGTTAACTTATTTGTAACATGAATTTAGGGATAAGCTCCAAGTGGCAATCTACGTATTTTGCTATGCTACTTATATAATACAAAGATGGTTCTTACTTATCGCTCCTATTTCCCTTATATAGCCTATAGGCACGTAGTCTAAATAGATTTACTAGAATAATCAATGTGGGACATAACTCGCCAAAAGGAAAAAGAAAAGAAAGCTGTTGCATCAATTGTTGACAAGCTGTTGCATCAATTGTTGACAAGCTGTTGCATACTTAGTTGACAAGCTTCTGCATCAGGTAATCGGTACATTGAACAGTAAACGCTTTCATCTGTTGAACTGACATTTTCATGTTGTCAAGCAACTTGAGACTGGAAACCTTCATCAGATACAAGTGCTCTTAGGTCTTCCTCTGTAATTTTCTGAAAGATAAATACAGGGAAGATAAATAGGCGACAAACATATTCACTATATTGAAGAACTGGAAAAATATTTGCACAAATAACATGAATAATAGATTTGAGCATTGCATTATGGAAATAACAATAATTGAATTCACCTTTTTTTTCTCAGCCAACGATTTGAATCGCCAAAAGAGGTCATCGAGTTCTTTCCCCTCAAATTCATATCCAAGCTGTAACAAAATGAAATTAATTTTGATCCACGTTCACAATAATATTAATTAGCATTACATGTAACTCTTAGGGTATGTATCTTACCTCAAGCATTTTGGATTTCAATGCATGGCGCCCACTGCACAAAAATTTCATCATGTTAGCAAATTCTTAAATGAAAAATGTTCGTAGTTCAATTGATCTAAATGAGAAAAAGGGTGATGATTGTGTGATACAGTGGTAGTAGTGAAATTGTATAGGACAATAGTACTAGAGTACGGTTTTTAAAGAATGTATAGTGTGGTAACAACTTTGGAGAATGTCTATCCACTCTTCTTTCCGTTCACAATAAGTCATTTTTTTGTCTATTTATTTTTATTTAAAATAAGTGTTATTTTTTCATAATCAAGAGTGAATTAACTTTAATTTTTCAAATTTTCCCAAATCAAGAATGAGTACAGTTTTTAAAGAATGTATACTGCGGGAAAATGTAAAGTTTTTAAAGACTACTAGTGTATATTTTTTGCTTGAATGATACAGAAGTTACGACTGTTAATTATTTGAGAAAGATGATTTGGAATTTATTTGAGATGAAAATTTTAGAAAGGATATCAAAGATTATGAATAGAACAAGATCGAGGACTTTCAATAGATAACTAAAGGAGAGTATTGATGTGTGGCTAGAATTCGTGATTTTAAGCATTATATACCTCGCATTTTATGTGCT